>JASTWR010000301.1:0-222764 GCA_030770355.1 Harpagoxenus sublaevis
TATGATATAGGGTATATACGTTTGATGTACGTTTGCATACGTTTGCGTACGTTTGATGTACGTTTGTGTACGTTTAATATATGTTTGTGTACGTTTGTGTACGTTTGTGTACGTTTGGTGTACGTTTGATGTTAAGAATTGCGCATTACAAAATGTATTTAAAATATTTAACTGGTGGTCGCAATGCCAGAAGAAGTTACGATCTTTTTAAAAATTAATTATATAAACGTTACAATGTTTTATTTTCTTTCCCCTTTTTTCCACATAGTTATTAGATGTGTCCTATGTGAATATGCAATTGCATTTGCTTTACGAATGTATGTATGTATGTATGTATGTATGTATGTATGCATGTATGTATGTATGTATGTATGTATGTATGTATGCATGCATGTATGCATGTATGCATGTATGCATGTATGCATGTATGCATGTATGCATGTATGCATGTATGCATGTATGCATGTATGCATGTATGCATGTATGCATGTATGCATGTATGCATGTATGCATGTATGCATGTATGCATGTATGCATGTATGCATGTATGCATGTATGCATGTATGCATGTATGCATGTATGCATGTATGCATGTATGCATGTATGCATGTATGCATGTATGCATGTATGCATGTATGCATGTATGCATGTATGCATGTATGCATGTATGCATGTATGCATGTATGCATGTATGCATGTATGCATGTATGCATGTATACATGTATGCATGTATGCATGTATGCATGTATGCATGTATGCATGTATGCATGTATGCATGTATGCATGTATGCATGTATGCATGTATGCATGTATGCATGTATACATGTATGCATGTATGCATGTATGCATGTATGCATGTATGCATGTATGCATGTATGCATGTATGCATGTATGCATGCATGCATGCATGCATGTATGCATGTATGCATGTATGCATGTATGCATGTATGTATGTATGTATGTATGTATGTATGTATGTATGTATGTATGTATGTATGTATGTATGTATGTATGTATGTATGTATGTATGTATGTATGTATGTATGTATGTATGTATGTATGTATGTATGTATGTATGTATGTATGTATGATGTATGTACGTATGTACAGGGTGTTGCAGAGACATACAGGTCAGTATGTATGTATGTACAGGGTGTTGCAGAGACATACAGGTCAGTATGTACGTATGTACAGGGTGTTGCAGAGACATACAGGTCAGTATGACGGGTTTCCTATTTTGTGCAGGCGCGCATATGGTCGTTCACAATTTCTTAATAAAATTTATTTCATAACCTGTATTGTCAATGCGCTGAAGTCTACGCCAGTCTACGCAAAGTTGAGAGAGTATGGATGAGTGTTCTACGTTGTATGTTTTAAAATAATATCACCGTGCGTGAGGTATTATGTATAACTTTTTTCAAAATTAAATGTATATATTATAGTAAAAAATAAACTTATTATTTTTCCACCTCTCCCTATTCCAATTCCAAATTGCGCTGCATCATCAGCTTTTTATATAATTAGGTGTTATAAATTTTAAAAACTTAATAAATGTATAATATGATTTTAAAAAAGTGAATTTATTATTCTTCAGCCTTTCCCTATTCCAATTCCTTAAATTGCGCTATCTATTTTATAAGATTAGTTCTAAAATAAATATTTATTAAAATATTTAAAAAAATATTGCATTATCTAAAGTACTAAAGTCGGTTTAAAATAATTTCATTTCTGCTGGAGTAATAAATTATCTTCAAAATATTAAATTAAATTAAATTAAATTAAAATAATTTTAAAAAAAATACTGATGGAGAGAGCGCTAAGAGATATGTGAACGCGAAGAGAATACACACCTCTGAACGCGAGAAAGAAGATTGGGTGAGTATGAGAGAGAACGCGAAGAGGTAAGTGGGGAGAGAGAGAGAACGTGATATGCAAGATGTCACGCTGATCTGCAGCCGTCGCGAGTGGAGGCGAGAGCGAGAAGACGCACGCGAGTGATACGGTATAATATTACGCGGACCCTCCTCACCGCGGGCCTCCGCGTCCTCATCCTCGCGACCCATAGCGCGGTTTCCCCTCTCCCGCGGGCTGCCGCGATGTCAGAAAAAGTGGTTCACCTCTCCCCGCGGACCCCTCGCCCTGTATTCCCCACCACTCCCCGCGGACCCCTCGCCCAGCATTCCCCCTCCCTCGCCCCGCGGACCCCTCGCCTACCGGGCATGGAGTACCCCGCGCTGCGGAACCCCCCTTCCCCTCTACCCCCCTCACCCACATTTGGCCCCCTCCCTTGCCCCCGCGGACCCCCTCGCCCATCGGGTATGGAGTACCCCGCGCCGCGGAACCCCCCTTCCCCTCTACCCCCCTCGCCCTAGGTTGGGCCGGAAACCCCCCTATACCCCTACTTATGTACAATCACATATATTTATTTGTTCCAATAAAACAATTTAATCTTTATCATTATAACTCTCGTCAATAATTGAGTCAATTCTTCCAGTTGTAAAAATCTTTGTTAAGATTTCTGCTGGTATTCCTGCCTGGATTTCTTACTATTCCTGCCAAATACCGGACATGTAAAAGATAATAAATAATCATAGAAACATGTGAACAACAACGAATAGTCAAGTCCATTCTTACACATTTACACGTGTATCACAAAATTTCACTTTACCTAACAGAATTAGGTTTATATTGGACATATAGCACTTGTATACACTTCTTTGTATATTTTTTATGAATCTCAGTTATTTAAGAGAGAATCTTGACTTATTGAAGTTTTTGAAAGGTCCCGGCATATTAATAAAAAAATATACAAAAGTGTATATAAGTGCTATATATCCAACATAAACCTAATTCTTTTGGGTAAAGTGGAATTTTGTGATACACGTGTAAATGTAATGGACGTAGGACTATTCGTTGTTGTTTACCTGTTTCTGCAATTATATTTATTATTTTTTACATGTATTTTGCAGGAATAGTGAGACCAGCAGAAATCTTACAAGAATTTTTAAAAACTGGAAGAATTTACCCAATTATTGACGAGAATAGTGATAAAGATTAAATTGTTGTAATTATTGCAACAAATAAATATATGTTATTGTATATACTTAAATCTTATAGTTTTTAAAGTAATCATAAAACTGTGATTTATAATAAATATGTAAATAATCATTCACTTATAAGTCTTTGAGAATTCTTTGTTCTTTACTTACATAATTAAACAGCCTAATTGATTTGTGAATTATCAACTTAGAAACAGCTTACAATGGAAGCAATCGATTGTTGTAAAAAAAAAACAGAAAAAATAATTTTAAAAAATTTGTATCGATCCGCATTTAATTTTATAAAATTGCAATGTTAATAAAAATTAATATTATTATTTGATTTCTTTCATTATTCTACGTACAAAAGTGTGAAGATAAAGTCATTAAAAAGTGAATACTTTGCAAGATATTTCATATTTTGTATTAAAAATATCATGACAAAATTTGAAATATCTCAGAAAATTTTTAACGAAAGAGAACTTTATTATAGGGTTTTGAACACGTCTCGACAAGGGCTACAAGAATATGCAATAAAAAATAGGAAATTTCATTTAAGGAAACATCAATCACATTGACCTGTCCTTGAAAAGGTTACTCAAGGTCAAGTCCATATTTTCATCATGTGGCCCCCATCAAACCATGTAACTTTTGTCTGAAACACTTTTCTGTATCTTCCACATTTTTCGAGATATTTGCCTGCGGCATTTAAAATAGTCCACTCTGTATATGTATATATATATACACATATATATATATATATATATATATATATATATATATATTGATATATATATAGATATATATAGATATACATAATTATTATTATACATATAGGCAAAATTCCACGTCAAATCGGACGAAAAATAACCTCGTATTTTTTAAATTGATTGTAAAACTTTATTTACATGAAATATACATAAAATAAGCAGATACGTATTTTTTGTTTGTCCGAATTTTTTTTGCAAATGTAAGCAATACAATTTTTGTAAAAAATAAAGTTGTTAACTTTAAAAATTAATATCTCTGGTTACATTTGTCGTAGGGAGATCCTTAAAAAAGCAATTTAAAGCTAAGGAGACAATCTTTTTGAAAAAAATAGTTTAAGTTACAAGAAATTATGCGCATTCCAATTGTAATAAGCAATTAAAATGTTCAATTAATTTTTTTTTATTAAAAAATACCTTAAAAATTTTTTTAAAATAATGCTATATCTTATTCCTTATTTCATTCTGATAGTACACATATTTTTTATTTTACGAAGAAACGATAGATTCTATTTTTTATATAATTTTAATGACTGAGGCTCCTCGTTGCGCCGCACCGTGCTCACGTCTCTGGCTCGACCAAGTAGCAAGGCACATCGAATTCTTCGAAAATCTCTTGTAGGAAGAATTTACAGTATAAATGACATAATAGGGGAATTGTGCCTAAAACGACATAGGCCGTATTTATATAGTCGGATCTTATATTTAAGACCATCTTAAGTAATGTCCTAAGATGCTATAATGAACCAATCACAGAGCCGTACTAGCATCTTAAGACATTACTTAAGACGATCTTGAATATAAGATCCGACTATGAATTCCGGCCATAATATGCTAGTTTGGCGCTTTATATCGCTGCTAGAGGACCCGCTGGTACATTTTTATACGTCAAAATCCATTATGTCTTTAATACCTGTTGCAAATTGGTAATGAGTAGGGGAAAGTGGGGCACGTTGAGATACCTAAATTCAACTCGCTGTATTTTTGTAAATATTTCTGCTAAAATTCTTTTTAAAGTGATTTGCAGCACAAATTTATATAAATTTTGAAATTTTAATAAGTTTATTGGTTTAGCGTGCTTTACTTCCTAAATAAATAAAAAAAATCAATTTCCGAAAAATGTCTCTACCTGTCCCACTTTTCCCTATACGCTTGAGAATGGAAATTTTGCCATCTAATCAAAAACGTAAGTATAAAAAATTGCGATGCTATTGTAAACATTTATAATTTTCAAATAAGAACCATTATTGCTCGAATTTTGGCCGTTTTCTATTGTTTAAGCGTATAGAAAATTATTTTGGCACATTTGTCTTTAGCTCATTACTTTATTTCTTTGTTTGATATTTAATATTTTTATGTTTCATCATTGAGTGTTCTTATATGAAGTCATGCTGTTGCACTTATTATATTTTTCTAATACAATCTAACTTTTTATTTTATGGATAGAAAGTTTTACCAGTGACCGGACAAAATAACATATACTAATTATTTTAGGCCAGCAACCATATGTAATATTGCTCTGATATCTCCAAATATAAAAAGTGCAACAGCGTGGCTACATATAACAAAACTCAATGATGAAACATAAAAAGATTAGATACCAAACAAAGAAATAAAGTAATGAGCTATAGAAAAATGTGCCAAAAAATTTTTTTATATTTATGTTTTCGATTAAATGGCAAAATTTCCATTCACAAGCGTGCACTCACTACCATAACTTGTAACAGGTACTTATAAAGACACGATCAATTTTGATGTTTAATGTAAGTATTGTCGCTCTTCTAAACTGCAGCGATATTAAGCACCTAAACTAGCACTATGTCATTTTGCCCGATATATCAAGGCAAAATGAACAATTGTAGTGTTTTGTTTATATGTTGTTACATAACTAATGCAAATTTATAAAAATTTGTAAATATTATAATACCAAACTATGTTTATCCTAAAATGTTTCTAAACAGGTTACATAATTTTTAACCTACTACAGAATAAATTGACAATGTTTTAAAAAAAAGTATGTCGTTTTGGGCACAATTCCCTTATACTCGTATATATATAATGACATAATATATAATTAAATTTAATTAAAATTATATACAAATCACAATTTTGTTTAATACATTCTAAAAAATTTTGCATTATTTCTGCTAAAGTAAATTTTGTTACTGTACTGTATAATTTGACCGTTAATTTTCTTTTCCGTTGTAAATTGCCGGAATTTTCCGTAATGGATATTGTGCTCTAATTTTTCTTATCAAGAAATTCCTATAGGCCCAGACTTTTGGCGCTCTACGGCAAGTCTCTCGGTTCTTAAGGTAGTATATGTAGCGTGAAACGCAAGTTGTAAGAAAAATGTGAAATTTTCACTATATACGTTAATAAATGTGGTATCTCACATCTGTACAATTTAAAAGTGATTGACCATCCCGAACGCGAGATAATCACACTCAAAAATTGCATTTTTTCCATGTATTGCATGCACAAAGCATACACAGAAATCTCGTATTTTGGATTGTAATAATTAGAGACAATTTAAGAAAGTGATAAAAAAACGGATATATTATAGCGGAAAAACACATTAGAAATACTAGTTAGAAAAACCCGAAATTATTGACCATTTAGATTTAGAAATACAATAACAAATAGACCTCGATTTTCACGATTATTCGACGTAAAGAAGCGACTAGAGGAGAAAAATAACAGAATAACTTTTTGTTCTGTGTGTGAGGGACAGAATTATCCAAGTTTTCAGTCTGTAACCGTCAATTGTCGGATGTTTTCACGTCAATTTAGAGTATAAAATTTTGGATACTGTCGCGATACAACTACCTTGTCTGTAAATAACCACGCTATTACTTTTTAATCTTCTGCAGTTTAACAAAATTGCAATTTACACTGTTCTTCATAACTTTATAAATTTCTCAATAAGAAAAATTTTAGCATAACATTCATTACGTAAAATCTCGGCAATTTCAAAACAGAAAGGAAAATTAATGGTCAAATTATACAGTACAGTAACAAATTACTATACCAGAATATACTACACAATAATGACTAAAATGTGATATTTATAACAAAAATATGATTTTTGTAATTTTGATTATATATTTAACATTATATATTATGTCATTTATACTATACATACATTTCTTCCTACAAGAGATTTCCGAAGAAATCAATGTTCTGTGCCACTTGGTCAAGCCAGGGACGCGAGAACGGCACGGCATCTCAGTCATTAAAATTATATAAAAAATAGAATCCATCGTTTATTCATAAAATAAAAAATATGTGTATTTTTAGAATAAAGTAGAAAATGAGATAGCAGTATTTTAAAAATTAAAAAAATGTACTTTTTAGTGAAAAAAATAATTAAACATTTCATTTGCTTATAACAATTGGAATTTGCAATTTCTTGCAACTTAACCTATTTTTTTCGAAAAGATTGTCTCCTCAGCTTTAAAATGCTTTTTTAAAGATTTCTCTACGACAGATATTACCAGAGATATTAATTTTTGAAATTGAACGAAACGCAGCGCGTAAGAGAAGCGAGACGGATAACAGGAAAATTTGGCTTCGCCGCTGCTACTTAGCTCGCTTCGTGCCCACCGTAACGTGATACGTGAGACAAGAACGAAGCGATTGTTTGTCGGTCCTTGTCTGACTCATTCACCTTATTGATTTTCGGTATCATGGACATAGCACGGAAGAGAACCACAAAATCGTGGATATAGCACGGAAGAGGTCCACAAAATCGTGGACATTACCTACGGGATTCGTGGACATTGGATACACAGTTCAATGTCCACATTTTATGGACATAGGCCGGTATTCATAGTCGGATCTTATTTCAAGACCATCTTAAGTAATGTCTTAAGACGCTAATACGGCTCTGTGATTGGTCCATGACATCTTAAGATTGAACTTAAGACGATCTTAAATATAAGAACCGACTATGAATACCGGCCATAGAGGCGCCACGGAATAAGGTGACAGCTAAAATGCGCCCATGACCTTCTCTCTGACGAAAGTGTCAATATAAGGATATTGCAATTGGAAAGCACCCAGTGCTAGTTTAGGTGCTTAATATCGCTGCTAGAAAAGCGACAATACATTAAACGTCGAAATCCATCGTGTCTTTAGTACCAGCTGTTGCAAGTTGGTATAGTGAGTGCACGCTTGTGAATGGAAATTTTGCCAACTAATCGAAAACGTAAGTGTAAAAAATTATTTTGGCACATTTTTCTTTAGCTTATTATTTTATTTCTTTGTTTGGTATCTAATCTTTTTATGTTTCATCATTAAGTTTTCTTATATAAAGTCATGCTGTTGCACTTTTTATTTTTGGAGATATCAGAGCAATATATTGCACGGCTATAATACGGTTGCCGGCCTAAATAAAAATGATTAGTATGTCACTTTGCCCGGTCACTAGTAAAATTTTTCTATCCATAAAATACAAAATTAGATTGTATTAGAAAAATATAAAAAGTGCAACAGCATGGCTTCCCTGGTGAAAATAAAACGTAAAAGAAACGTCAGTAAAGTGTAAATTGGAGAGTAAGTCGAGTGTAAGAGAAGTGTAACGGAAGTGTAAGCGAAGCCTGTAAGAAGCGAAAATTGGAACATCGGAGCGTAAAGAAAGCGACATCTAAACGTTAAAAAAGCGTTAATCGAGCGTTGTGGAACCGCGCTTTTATAATTTATACTGCAAAATAAAATATAAAATTTACTTATCGTAAACCATTATTTTATTGCTGAAAATCTTGATTACGTCCAAGCTTAACTAAATAAATTTATATTGTACTTATAAAATTTGCTTACGTCCACCGCTGGATTTGAACCTGGAACCCTTGGATCTTGAGTCAGTCACCTTCCGCACTGTGCTACAACATTGATTGATGAAGACGTTTCATATTGTCTACATATGTTACACTTATTGTTAGCAGACGTACGGAAGGTGTCAGCTATATTATTATTACCCTTTTAATAGGGTCGGCTTAATATACATGTATATATATATTTCTTACAAAATTGATGAAGTGTGCGAGAAGTGTATCGGTAAGCTGCATATACTCTTTACGAAGCGTTTGGGAAGCGTAGACGAAGTGTCAATCAGTGAAGTGTGCGAGAAGTGTATCGATAAGCTTCATACACTCTTTACGGAGTGTTTGGGAAACGTAGACGAAGTGTCAATCAGTGAAGTGTGCGAGAAGTGTATCATAAGCTTCATACACTTCTTATGGAGCGTTTGGGAAGCGTAGACGAAGTGTCAATCAGTGAAGTGTGCGAGAAGTGCATCGATAAGCTTCATACACTCTTTACGGAGTGTTTGGGAAACGTAGACGAAGTGTCAATCAGCGAAGTGTGCGAGAAGTGTATCAATAAACTCCATACACTCTTTACGGAACGTTTTGAAAGCGTAGACGAAGTGTTAATCAGTGAAGTGTGCAAGAAATGTATCGGAAAGCTTCATACACACTTTATGGAGCGTTCGGGGAGCGTTTGGGGACCGTGTATGGGTATTCGAAACAGCAAAGAGTCAATGGAAAGTCATTGGAGTGTCAAAGAGGCGTTAAATCTTTTCATTTACGTTTCTTTGACGCTCCGAGAGGCTTTCTATTTTCACCAGGGTTCATATAAGAAAACTCAATGATAAAACATAAAAATATTAGATACCAAACAAAGAAATAAGGTAATAAGCTAAAGAAAAATGTGCCAAAATAATTTTTTACACTACGTTTTCGATTAGATGGCAAAATTTCCATTCACAAGCGTGCACGCATTATAGTCCTATTGACGCGTCGTTAAAAATGACAAATAAATGAACTAATTAGGAAAAAGATGGAACAAATTTTAATCGCTTTGTTTGGGTCAGTAATGATATACTAAGTTTTTCCCCTCCCCCGTGGTGTGCTTCAGCCGCCATCTTGGAAGAAAGGGGTGAAAAATCGGTTTTTCGCGAATATCTCAGTTTCAATTAGACTTAAGGTTAAAAATAGTCCTATACAATATTGTGGGAAATTAAATTCTCTACAAAAAAAGTCATGTTAGGTTTAAGAAAAAAGACGTTTTTGGCCTCTTTGACGCCATTTTTCTCAAAATTGTGAAGTGATAGCCAAATTTGGACAACGGATTCGTGTTCAGAAGGTAAAAATACATCGAAAATGACTATTCACACTCATGTTATAAAATGGTGTTGGATAGTGTTATTATTCATAAACGTATAGGCTTCAACTTGGTAAGTCGTATAATACGTGGAAACGGTTGCTTGTACGAAAAAACAGTATAGGACCTTTTTTGTAGAGAATTTAATTTCCCACAATATTGTATAAAACTATTTTTAGCCTAAGTCTAATGAAACCTGAGATATTCGCAAAAAACCAATTTTTCACCCCTTTCTTCCAAGATGGCGGCTGAAGCACACCACGGGGGAGGGAAAAATCTTAGTATGTCATTACTGACACTCAAACAAAGCAATTAAAATTTGTTTCAGCTTTGTCCTAATTAGTTCATTTTTAAATGTACTTGCCGACTGGACTATTACCAATTTGCAACATGATGGATTTCGACGTTTAAATATGTATACCAGCTGGCCTATTCTGTAACTCTTAACGACAGTTTCGTTAGCGTTATATTTGCGTTGCGCAGCTTTTTTACATTATAAAATATCTGCGCAACGCAAATATAACGCTAACGAAACTGTCGTTAAGAGTTACAGAATAGGCCCACAGCGCTCTTCTAGCAGCGATATAAAGCGCATAAACTAGCACTATGTCGTTTTGCCCGGGTATGTCATTTTAGGCACAATTCCCCCCCCCCCTCTACTTATTTAAAAGAATAAAAATTGGTAATTTCAAGAGAATGATTTGTGCATTATTTTACTAGGATAATAGCCAATTAATAGGAATATTGGTGTTAAACAAATACGAAAAAGTGTGTAATTGCAAAAAAATCTTCATTTTTATTATTTATCTCAAAATTCCATACTTAGAGGACACTCGATACGTAATTTTGCCCTATGATCCATATACATGTCATTTTTACATTTTAAACAGTAATAAAATTAGTTTTAATATCTTCTTTATCACAAAAGTGACATCGCTTTCTTTCTTCTAATTTATTCGACTGCTAATTAAATATAGCATTATTTAAAATTGCACTAACACCATGCACCTGGGGTCACTGAGACCCAGAAAAATCAACTTTAAACGCTTCTTGAACGGCAGCTGGGCCTAAATTCTGTTCACGATACCGACAACCATCAGTGTCGATGCGCAACTTTTATACGATACGAAAAACCTGCGCAACGACACCGATAGTTGTCGGTATCGTGTACAGAATTGGGCCCCCGGGCGAAGATTGAGACTGATCGTGGTCAGGAGTCGGGATCGATAGAACGTGACCGACGTATAGTTGGCAAACAAATTAAAAATTATTGAAAATGATCTTATCCAATCGTTTGGAAATCATTTGGAGATATTTGGAAAAAACTTTTCAGAGTTTGGAAAACCATACAATAATCACAATTAATTAAAATTAATTAAGCGTATAATTAGCAGAGTGTCTAAAAAATATTTTTTTTAATCCAATCGCTCCAGAATCATTTGGATAAAGTGTCGGTATAATTTTTATTATTTGGAAAACAACTCTATTCTAATAAAAATTAATTAAAGGTCAATATTTTGTTTTAATGCTGCACTAAAGTCTGCATTATAATAGTGCAATAAAGTGCACATACTTTTCTATGTATGTTTTATTGGTAGACAGGCTGTATTTCGATATTGACTGTATAAGTACTGAAAATCTATAATGTTATATACGTCATCACTTTTTCAGTACTTTATAGTCTACTAGACTACGTCGGCTTGGAGTCGGTTACTCCAGTGTTACTCCAATCCATTTTGAAAATTAATTAGCACGAAGATCCAGCTATAACCGATGACGGCTTTACTTATTTAATTTGTTGTTTTCATGTATCGGTCGATATTCTATATTCTGTTTTCCATGGCTCGGCGTACGTGTATAATAAATTTTACTCCAAAATGGATTGGAGTAACACTGCGTGGAAAAATTACTCCAAAACCAACTCCAAGCCGACGGAGTCTAGTAGACTAAGGTTGTGTTTCGATATTCACTGTAAGTACTGAAAAAGTGATGACGTATGTAACATTCCCACACAGCACATGATATCATACGTATCATCCCATTGTTATACTCATTGTACTGTGATCATCCGTAACATACTGAGATCATCGCTATAATATCTTTTACAGTATCATTCGGTTTTCTTTCGCGCGTGTATAATCTCAGGATTGACTCAAGGTACGGAAATGATACGTACGCCTTTCCAACGCGCGCGTATATTCTCAGGTTTTACTCGAAGTACTGAAATGGTATCGATATCAGCGCTATCTGTGTAAGTACGTCATTCCGGTACCGATCTTTTTCCGGTAGCCCTCTGAGCTGAGGTGACATGGCGACGATCGGACGATGCAAGATGCAATGCACGAAGAATACAAAGCACGGTGATTGATATCAAAAAGGTAATCAAAAGATATATATATATCTATATTTGATATGCAGTTTTCGCAACGTAGGGTTAGGATGTGGGCACGCAAGCGGTTTGGACCGCGCGGTAGACCATACACGTACGAGCGGTTTTTTTCGCGCGGAAGAGCCGCGCGAAAGATCCGTGCACACGAGCGGTATGATCCGCGCGGTTCCGCTGCGACATACCGTGCGGCGTGCACACGAGCGGTTTGTGCCGCGGGCGGAACCGCGCGGTCCAAACCGCTCGTGACGTGTCCGCGCACTTAACCTCTAAATCGTCAGCAGAATAGTTTCACGAGTTTCACATAACGTTTTAGCATTAATTTAATACAATTGTTTTTCTATTTGTCATATTTGTCAATACATAAAACTATTTTTAGTCCTCAGACTCGCAAGTTCCAAGTTTCCCAACTGTATCTCGACGGTGCCTTTGTTGAGTGAAATCAACGCTACTATAAAGTTACAAATTGCAATTATTTGTAACCTGCTGGCTGGGTTGTCTACCTACTGCTGTTCTATGCTGGACAAGATATACGTGACAGGTATGCTTTATTCAACACACAGCAATACGATGTAAAGCAATACGAGATACGAGCAATACGATGTTCTTTTTAGAGCTGCCCTTGATGGGAGAAGTACGAAAATAGCTGTAGTATTGATACAACATGCCGTTCAACCGCTTCCTGGTGCCGAAAACGTAGTTGCGACTGAGCGTGCAACGGCGTATGTGAAGCTTGTGATTTAACAGCGAAGCTTTTGTATATTCTGCCACATGCTGATTACTTATTGGGATATATATCTAGGTTTTTTTTTCTCTATATTTGAAGGAAATAATAAATCTTGTTCATTACAGACTAGAGACGGCGTTCTACGATTTGGCGCAAAACTTTTATTATCACGGATATCGGAATGTCAAAAGTCATCGCGATCAACTTACTAAGAATGTTCATTAATACTTATTTGTTCGTCATCAATTTAAAATGGCATTCTTGAATGAACTTAAGCAAGAACTGCATCTTGCCCAAAAGTAAGATTAAAAATATGAACAACCGTGTATTGCAATATATATACATATGTATATGTAAATATAAATGTTTTACAGGCATTATATGCAAGCTTACCACAATCTTCTAGAAACAAGAATGACAGATGCAAACGCAGTAGAAATAAAAACTATTGCTGGCTTTATAAACTACAAGTTATGCAGAATAATGTTTAGTTTAAATCTTCCAAAAGATGCTATTTCTCAATTTAGACTTCACACAGAAAGGTATTAATATTTACTGCAATAATTTATAGATAAAAATTTTACATTTTAACGATAATGACTAATTGATGTTTATGTTTAGATTTAAACTAAAAACTGGTCCAAAGGAGCTCATGTTTGAACATCATGCTTGGATGAGTAGCCAATTCTCTACATTTGCAGAATTATTTGATGAGGCCATTCGTCAAGGATTACCTGCTGTTCAAACGCTACATCCGGGATATTATTTCCAATTAGCTGCCAGTCATGCAAGTTTACGACAATCTGCGTGTAAAGAACTCTGTCAGGTATAAATATTGTAGTTTTTTTAACAAATACATCATGCTTTCTGTTATATCACTTGAGTTTCAATACTATTTTTTAGCATATAAACAGCTATCCAAATCCAGATCCATTACTAGGTGAAGAGAAACTCGAATTTTATGGACAACGGCCGTGGTGACCTGGGAAATTAAGTGCAGAACCGGCAGACACAGCTAGAGAAGCTATTGGCATACAAGCTTTACAATGCAGGGAAAAGACTGCAGTTAATCATTCTGTAAGATAATTATGTATATATCTGTGCTTTTAGGTAACATGTGATAAATAAATCGTTGTAAAACATTTGCATTCCTTTTCAGATGATAATTATCGGTTTACTAGAAAATGCGATATTGCAATTCAAAGTGTACCGTTGTTCAAGAATGCGGCGATTATTAGGTACATGTCTTTAAAAATTTAGAGATAAAAATTACTTGTAATATACTCATAAAACATGCATAAAATTTCCTTTTCCGTTTTTTTTACAGTCGTGCAAATGGCAGAAGAATACTTCAATGCTCGGGATTATGGCAAAGTTCTTACGTAAGTTAATTAATTTAATTAACTATTAATCTTTTCTCTGTACTTATAATGAAAGCCTTCAGCAAATAAAACTTTGTCATTTAACGGCAAAGTTATCGATTCTTTCGTTATTTCCTTTAGACTATCTTCGTGCGTTAATATAGAAATCGTAAAATTTGATTGATCAGATTATTGATGCACATGTTGTGGGAATATCATGGAGAATACGATGGCCGGTTTTACTCACAGATATCTTAAAGAGTGCGTTGCGAGCCGCGTATTTGTCGACTAGTATTCAAGATTATCTTACTCTAGCATTTGAAGCTTTAGGACCTTCAACTACATTCTCTGAGGAACGACAAGCTGTTATTTATAATAATATCAGGAATATACTACAGGTCAGTTTAATAAAGCATTTATGTTTCGCTATTGGCTATGTATAATAATCATTGTATAAGTAAATAAAAGTTTATTTTATTTTATGCAAAAATTAACAAAAAAATGGCTTTAAATTTGGTATCAGAGGAAGCCACCGAATCCAGAGCCAGATCTGTCGGACGATATTAAACATCTTGCTATGGAGAAATGGATGCTGGAATTAAATCGTTCGGAGCCAAATACTTTTACAATTGATGACAATAACATGACATCATTTGTTGATCTTAAAGCAAGGTTCTTGCAACAAACGTATGCAGTGAATACAATGATAACAGTGAAAGTTATTGTAAGCTATTTAAATATGTCTTAATACATATAGAAATATAATAAAAATATAACTTTAAAAATTATTGGGAGTAATTTTCTCTTTACAGGAATATTTACTGTGGTATCATTGAATTTTCTAATGCATCAATAACAGTCAGTGGACCAGGTTACAATGCTGATATTCCAATTGGTGAAGCTCAACAATCAGATCTTATTTTTCAAGCAAAGGAAACGAAAAAATTCTACTTCAACTTTAGAGCGCCTCATCAAAATGATGGCGTAGAAATTCGTATTACCACAGTTTCCTTACAAATGGGTGATAGCGCGCATTGCTGTATCATATTGAGATTCTCAGCTATGGGTAGAGAAACAAATTTGTTGGATCGTTTGTATCCTGAAATACAACAACTTTGGTTTGCTTATAGAAGCTTAATATTTGTTCTTGGTATCCAATGGTTATTTGAAAAGAACTAATATAATTTTTATTTGCATCAGTGAAGGCAAGTTTGAGGCAATAAGACCGTTAATTCACGCGAAGATTAAACAGGAAAAATCGAGTTTAAGTTTAAGCAAAAGTTTAAGTTTAAGTTTTGAGTTTAAGCAAAATCCAATAATCCCGCGCTTTTAGGCGAGTGGCTACCTATCACGATATCCTTATCAGCTAATGAGAATGTTAATGCAGTCTGTATGTAATACTTGTATCTCTTTTTGGAGATGGAGTCCTCACTAGCTTAAACTCTATGAGGGTATTGGCCTCGAAATCATGCCGGTGGGTGCTGAAACTGTCAATTTAAAAATGGCTACGATGTATCACATTAGAAAAACCGGTCTCTTACGATGTACTGCTACTGCGGTTAAAACCTGCTTAAAACCTCATTGTACATTGGGCTTTGCGATATAACAAACACGATGCTCTGTATAGTGTATAAGATCACAAGATATAGGGTTAAAGCCATAGTGATGATGTAAGTCAATTTTTTGACAACTTTTTTCTTTTTAAACATATGTCCGCATGTGTAGACTGCATCTATAAACTCAAT
The DNA here is from genome assembly GCA_030770355.1 of Harpagoxenus sublaevis. NCBI lineage: Eukaryota > Metazoa > Arthropoda > Insecta > Hymenoptera > Formicidae > Harpagoxenus > Harpagoxenus sublaevis. The sequence continues at coordinate 16,190 of JASTWR010000301.1, forward strand.
CAACTGGATAGGTTAAGAAAAGTGACACACTATGGCTGTAACCCTTCCATATACTTATACTACACATATTAATTATATTATTAATTATATTATATTAATCTTACGATGTACTGCTACTGCGCTTCAAACCTTATTGTAGATCGGGCTTTGCGATATAACAAACACGGTGCCCTGTATAGTGTATAAGATAGTAAGATATAGGGTTACAGCCATAGTGATGATGTAAGTCAATTTGTTGATCACTTTTTTCTCTTTAAACATATCTCCGCATGTGTAGACTGCATCTATGAACTCAAATCAACTCGATAGGTTGAGAAAAGTGACTTACACTATGGCTGTAACTCCTCCTTATATACTACACATATTATTATTAATTATATTATATTAATTATATAGTACACATATTAATTTATATTAATGAAAACCTCAATTTATATTGTAATAAATACTAATAAATAAAAACATCAATTTATGATAAAATAAAATTATGAAATTAATAACCTAACCTAATCTATATGTGAGCGCGCGCGCCTGAATGCGTATGTGTGCGTGTATAAATGATCGACTGAAAACATCCCGTTTTCATCATTTCCTGATACTGCCCTCAAACTATAGACGTTCCTGCGAAATTCTATGGGAGATGGTACCCCGGACATTCGAACGTTCGTAGTATGTACTGAGTCAATCGCAGTACGTAATGCGATTGTTCTCAGAATATCGCAATATACTTTTGTGATATTCTCAGATCGTTCTCAGAATGTCCCTGTGCTGTGTGGGTTATAGATTTTCAGTACCTTACAGTCAATATCAAAACACGCCGTCATAGCCTGTCTACCAATATAAAACATACATAGAAAAGTATGTGCACTTTATTGCACTATAGTGCAGACTTTAGTGCAGACATTAAAGCGAAATATTGACCATTAAATTAATTTTTATTAGAATAGTTGTTTTCAAAATAATAAAAATTATATCGACACTTTATATCCAAATGATTCTGGAGCGATTGGATTAAAAATAAATTTTTTTAGACACTTTCTGCTAACTATACGCTTAATTGATTTTAATTAATTGTGATTATTGTATGGTTTTCCAAACTCTAAAAAGTTTTTTCCAAATATCTCCAAATAATTTCCAAACAATTGGATAAGATAATTTTCAATAATTTTTAATTTGTTTGCCAACTATACGTCGATTAGAACGTGACATGACAAGATTTTCTCCCCACTATAGACTTATGAATACGCGCTTATGTAAAAAGGGCAACACACGTTGAATTTGGGCTGGGGTCAAAATGACCCCACGGTGCGGTTCTAAGGTTAAATGTTTACTTTGTAATTATGATTTTTTAAATTTCTGTCTTATATGCAAATGCCAAATGTCTCAAATTAAGAGAAAGTATCTACGATCAAATAAGGCTTTGCATAGATTTATAATGTAAAATTCTATATATTTAAAATTATAAATATCTGCAAAACGGAACGCGGGGTAAAAATCAATGAAATTTTTTCTACATATTGTTGATATAATTAACTTTCGTATTATGTATGTATTATAGACTAATTGTCTTATTATTTCAGCAAATGTGCCAACCTATATACCTTAATGTAGAATAAATATATAATTATATATAGCAATTTAAAACATTACATATTGTCAATTTTCTTAACAAATTATCAAGACGTACTGTTCTACCGTTACAATATATTATTTATTATTATAATTGAGAATGTAAAAAACTGAATTACGAACGAATGATGCGTCGACGAAATTCTTTTACATCTACATGTAGTAAAAGATGTAGTAGGGCGTAAAATAGTATGTATGGAGCCACTTGACAGACTTTGAAAATGGCGGCATGTTAGATTATGTTAGGTTAAGGATAGCGAGGTGTAGCGAGTAGCCATAGATAGAAGACAGATACGGATTGACGGCGACACGTTGCGGGTTGCTGCACGTGGAGTGGAACGTATGTATGTACATACGTGCTAGTTCTCTCGTGTAAATTCCGCGATATAAATTTCGAAAAAAAGCTCTACATGTAGGAGAATGGCGAGGCTCAGTTCGTACTACACGCTGTGTCCACTCATCGATCAGCAGAGTTTGCTGGGCGTCGAAAAGGACAAGGAACCAGGCTGCGCGGTAGTGACTCTCGGCAGGAACATAGTCATACGATATAAGGTTAGAATTGAATAATTGAAATTGATGATACTTGATAAAAACACTCCCGTCGTGTATTTTTGACGCGTGACGCGATGTATCCATATCCTTTCCAGCTGCAAGACTTGAAGCAGATCAGCAGTTCGTCTAGTAAGGAGAGATTGACGACGCAAGTTATTTACGACAGGTCCAAGGAGCGTTACGTCGCTGTCTTCAACGAGAGAAAAATACGGGTTTGGTCGGCAGAGGAGGCAGACTTGAACAACATCAAGGGATACAAATTTACGTCCCCGCTTTACGCTATTCTACCGTATGGCGACTCGTCGCCCATTCTTGTCCAGCGAAATGGAGCTACCGCTTCCCTGGAATGGGCCATCAACAATAGGAGGACGTGGCAGAGCAAGGGTATAATTAAGGCTAAGGAGAAATTGTTTGACTGTCAGTTGATACATCTTAATGGCAAGACGTGTTTGTTCTGCTTGACGAGAGTAGAAGAGGTCTATAACTATGTAGTAGTTAGATTGGAGGACGTGACCTGTTTGGAGAAAGCTGATACCGTCAGGAGGGTAGAATTGAAACGAAAGTCGGAGGATCTCACGGGATACGTGGTGATACACCACAAGAACGCAGCGTACCTATTGACTTTATGTACGTTAAAACAGCCTTTTCCTCTCTCTCTACTTTTTTTTTTTGCTTTCTTTCAAGATGAGTTAAGGAAGTAAGTCTCACGCGTGATTGATATCGAGCGATCGTGTTTCAGGGTCACACGGCAGATTATATAGTCATCCCTTGTTGACGGGAACGTCTTCCGATTTCGAGTCCAACAGGTTAGTCAGCGTAATTACCAATATCAATACCAAGTATCCGGTTGTCATGACGCATCTGAACGAGACGACCGTAGCGATTTACGGCGCTGATGTCACGGACGAAGGGGCGATACTCATGATATACAATGTACAATTCAAATCGGCGCAAGCAGTGCAAAAGCTGAAACTTTACACCAACGACGCCAAGCTCTGGAAGGTGGAGGACAAATTGTTGCTCGCGGCAAACAGACATTTAGCCGTCGCGCCCTACCATCTCGCGCCACAAAGAATAGCCGCTATGTTGGGCTCGTCTTTACGCTTCAAGAACGACAACGATGGGAACGATGCAGACGATATTGTCGTGATACAGGAAGCGACAGTGGCTGAATGGGACCAGAATCGAACAAAGTCTTGCGCGAGAAGTGTGTCGATAGGCCGAATACCTTCGAATATCTCGAAAAAGATCCGCACTTATTTGAACGAGGGATGGAGCGATGCCGCGATACAAGAGACCCTAATCCCGCTATTGATGGAATCTGGCGACGTCGCGTCCATCTGTTGGTGCCTCGACACGTTTCAAGATTTACCGGACAAGTTGCTGGTGGATCTTCTGGCGTTTACCTTGAAAAGTCCAGACAAAGTGTTCGTTCCTCTACAAAACGGCACGACCGATAGTACATTGAAAGCCAATAATTCCTATTCGAGAGACAATTTTCTCGACAAAGTGTTTAGTATCAGCTATTCCAGTGTTTCTTTGTTACCTCATCTGAAAACCGGTTTAACCTTCGACCAAGTACTTAAACTGTTGGAATATTTAATGTGTAAGTTGAACGAGGAAACGGACTCGCTTGATGCCAACTCACAGCCGAGCGACCAACAGTTGTACGAATGGTCCTGTATACTTCTTGACTCTCACTATCAACATTATTTATTGTCGCAAGACACGCATGTTTTGGAGCTCTTCAATCAACTGGATTCTATCCTAGAAGAACATGTAAGCATAGAAAGATGATTTGTACTCGCGCAACCTTTTATTATCTTCTCTGCTCAACTATCGTTTTCTTTTTCCCAGTTTCACTTTCTGCAAAACCTTGTGAACTTGAGGCCTATGATAGACAAGACTCACAGCGGGAAATCATTACGATCGTCTTCAAGAAAACAGAATAAATTCTACTCTATAGAAGAAATAAAACTTTATTAAACTATAAAGTAAATGAGGGACATGCGTATCACTCAGCATTATTGAAGATGTACCTTATACACTGTTAAAAAAAAACGCTATACCTTAAAAATTGGACTATTTTCAAAACTGCTCCAACTCTGCGAAAAATCATCGTAGGCAAAAAATTAAAAAAGCATTTTGAAGCTTGAAGTTTCAACTAAAAGCGCTATCGATAACTTTTTAAAATTTGTTTATCTTCCTTGGTCTATGCTTTAAAAAAGAACAGTTTTGTCCCTTAAAATTACGTATTTTTGACTGCAACTCGATAAAAATTTCTCAAGTTCCCTGTTCCATAACTACAACATTTTGCCTACAAAACGGTTTTTTTTTAATTTACGATTTTTTTTACCGAGTTACACGATTTTAGTCCCATTTTTAGGGTATGAAGTGTTCCCTATTTTTTTTAGTAGTGGTGTGTTTTATATTAATTTTATGCAGAAGACGAATTATCGATAGACAAAAACGATATAAACGCCACTGAAAAATATTTAACACGAACTTGGATATTGTAATTTTTAGCATCTTGTGTTTCCTTCTTTTTGTATTGTCGCATTAAACACGAACTAAAATTAAGGTAAACATTCAGCCATGTAAACTACAGCGATATTTTCTTTTATTTTTAATATCGCAAGTAGATTCTACACTCTGATAAACGCGCGCGCGCGTGTACACATCTCTATAAACTAGACAAAATATTTAAAACTCGAAGGCTCTTACAGTAAACGGTACTGTCCAGACTCTCTTATCTACTTCAATTCATCGACATATGGAACGGTGCATAGATTGCCGATTGCAGCCATGGACAATTTTCCGCCAGCAAGTTTTCCGGCGACCTAAAAGAAACATAAAGAACCGCTTTTAATAATATGTGACTTTTGTGTGTAAAAATTTAATATTTCACAATATTGAAAGAGTAAATTGACAAAAGAGAAAACAGAAGCGAACGATACCGTTGGAAAAATGAAATTACCGATTTGACATCAGAGGCAGTTATTTTGTCTACTTCCGCAACGAGATCAGACGGGTTGTACACGCGTCCTTTGAGAATTGCTTGCTGTCCCATGTTTTCTAAGAATGCGGCGTCATTATCTGCGGTATATAACATTTCCGCTTTCAACGTAGCCTTACCACGCGCGATATCGGTATCGGAAAGCTTGGGCGATCTTAGGTACGCAGTAGCAGCTTTTGTTACCTATAAAGTGATATAATTATAACGCGTATAAAACATGTCTGGGGTGAGAATCGTCATCAGTTGTAGAGATTTATTTTTGTTAAACAGCAAAACTTACGGAACCGGCGACACTGGGTACCGAGGACAGAACAAACCCAAACAGTCCGGAATCGCTATAAGAAGCATTAAATGCCGAAAGGGCAAATTGGTCGCTGCTTGTCGGTCCAGAGACTGCCTTGTGCAGCGGCGACACGCTGGAACCCCATTTTACACGAGGGCCAGAACCGATTGCTCTCTGCAACACGGCGTAAGTGAGGACATCCTTCTCTTTGTTTAACCCTGCTGTTTCAACGGCCACCGCTACAGTGGACAATTCCGATGATCGTTCCTTGCGAAGTTCTCCCCCGTGGTACTTGGCAGCTTCCACAGTATTATCTCCCGAGCCTAGTTTTAGATCAGAAGCAAATTGTGTCGCGTCTGATAGCGCGACGCCCGTTGCTACGACCGCGCATTTGGAGCCGGTGAACCAAGTATTGACAAAATGTTGCAGCTATACAAAAAGAAAGGAAATTTTCTTCTTGTGCCTCTTGTGCTCGTAGTAAGCAATATTACATACGTACAGTCTCCATACTGATTTTTCCAAGTTGTCTCTTTGGTGAATATAGAGAATAGCCTAGCCCAGTACGATAAGCTGCTTTGTGCAACAATTCCATTACACGGGTTGTCTCGGGTATCATGGACAATTCATAGCGCAACCTGGGTAACTGATCGGATATTTCCCACGGTTTGAACACTTGCTGCGTGGCGACATCTTCTAGGAAAGTCAAAGCCTTGCCTCTGTTGCGATATATGAGAATATAAATGTTAAAAATTATTATTCCACTATACACACAGGTCTCCTACAAAATTACTCCTATAACTTACAGATGATTCCTTGTAACTTGTAATGTGTATGTAATGCTTTCGCGATCGGTGGTAGCGGTTAAGTTGCCACCAAGTTGCTGGATATTCCTGGTTATTCCAAAGCAAGTTGACCTGCACGTGCTTAGACCAGCAGCAATTCGAATATGATGCGCTGTGCCTTGCGTATCGTATGTCTCGTTGCGTGAGCTAGCTCTAGACGCATAAAAGAGAAAGAAATTATTTTACACAAGGCGTGTACGCGTGTCGTAACATCATCTATCAACTCACAATATCATTTTCATACCTGAAGACGATTGATACTTGAGCAACAGGACTATTGTTGTCAAGCGTAGCGACTGTCACCTTATTGCCAGATAATACCTGAAGCTCTGGTACCGCAAAGCTAGAACATTGAGCAGCTGCAGCAGCTGCATAATGCCTTACCTAAAGTGATACAAGAAGTAAGACAAGTAAAAAGACACCTGGAATATTACTTTTAAAAATATATATATGATATATGTAAACGTGTGTTGTAAGTTTTATTCCTGGAAGATAAATGATAGCGTTTTAAAACTGACACAATGTAGATAGAATCAAATTGGCAACGTCCAATCCTCCCTGGAATATATGGTCTAGTTTACACCGTTAAATCGGTTGGTACGCGTATCAAGTTGGTGCGGACTAAACATTTGATACATCCCTGTTTACACCGTTCCATCTCACAACAGGTTAGGTTAGGTTTTTAATCCAGATAAAGTCCAATGTTTTCAGTGATTTCGGTATTATTTTCTCATGTGTATATTCGAATTAAATAATATAATTTTAACATCTTTTTATATCTTTTATTTCTTTAATTTATGCATGTAACATTATTACAGCTTTTATATGTGTACAGTACACCACATATTTTATTATAAAGTATTCAAAGTTTGTCTCATAAACCTACCACTAATTCACAGTTATAGTAATTATCATAATTAATATCGCATTTTGAGATTAATGGAAAAATATTTATATTTTCTGCATACACAACAAACTATTTATTTAATTAATGATTTATATTATATCTATAAATAAAAACGACTTTTTAAGAACTTGTAAAGAACAAAGGAACTTTTTGGAAACTATATCACAAGTTATTAAACAACTTATAATTATTAATTCATCTTGTACCTATAAAATATTCTAACTTTAACCTCAATCTAACAACAGTCAGCAGCGGCGGTATACGTATGTACATACTTGATCCAATTCGAATCGAATCAAGCGTTTACAGCGCGCTGACATCTTTTGATACGCGTATCAACTTGGTCTGATACTCGCGATTGAGGAGTATCAGACCAGAGCGCACTAAAGTAATCCGCGAGCGTTTATACCGAGCGTATCAAGCGATTTGATACGGATATAGTACTTAATACGCGTACCAAGTGCTCGGTGTAAACTAGGTCTATAAAAAAATCGAGATTTAAAATTTCAACTCTGTTGATATGACATCTGCGGCCCCTTCTTGCGATACGCACAATTGCAAAGTTGTGTTATAATAAGTTAATTATTACAAGATTATCACGTATCGTTCTTCAATGATTTACATAACACCTGTATCACAAATAAAATCAATGGCGAGCGATAAGATGACTGGTGACGTGAAAAGATACACCGTCTCTACGGCTGTTGGTTTTACTGTACCGTAGGACTACGAAGAACAGGCGACCGTACTGCGGAACAAGCCATTTCTCGTGCTTTCCGTAGAAACGAAGAGCAGGCCAGACTCCTGATTGATGAGAGACAGGAACAAACGTGGACGACAGACACGGCGCCATAAGCGCTATATATAGGCCTAGAGATCCTCTAGTTAGAGATTGGACACCGGGGGAACAACTTTTGATTGGTTCCTTGATCCGCCACATTGTTCAGGACAACTACGAGGGAAATTTAAGTTTTACTTGTTAAATATTCATAAATATACTTAAATAATAAATTAATTTTGTTAAAATTATGAACTATTAAATCAAAACATTACAATTATAATTATTTAACAAAATATTTATATTAACTTTATGCTAAAGCCTCGTGTCCACGATCCAAGAACTTGGTCCGAGATCTCGAACGGAGAAAGTATTGACCAATCGCATTGGTCAATTGGCCGAATTGTTTAAGTCCGATCGGTCAATTCTTTCTCTGTCTGAGATCTCGGACCAAGTTCTTGGATCGTGGACACAAGGCTTTACAAATATAATATATATAGCAAGTAAGAAAGAAGGGTTTTTCATTAAAAAACAAGAAGTATAGGTTAAGAGGTAGGTTAATAGGTTAAGTAAATCAGATATAATTACCTAACTAATGCTTTCTGTCTTTAATTACTTTTTAACATGTACTGCATACATGTATAACAATATTGTTAGCTTAGATTCGAAATGCCTCGTTGCGCAGCCAAAGGTTGTTCTAACTCATCTTCAATGCAAAATAAAAAGAAAATGTGTTACTTTCCTTTGAAAGAACCTGAAAGATGTGCAATTTGGATAAAAAACGTTAATCGGGAAAATTGGACACCTAGTAAACATTCTGCATTGTGTCAGGTAATATTGAACATTGACAACTGATATGTTACTTTGATATTATTTATTTTTTGATAAATATAAAATTTTTTAATGATAATGGAATTATATCTTTAATGCATTATAGGAGCATTTTGCTCCTGAGATGTGGGAAAATCGTCTAGATAGTTTTTTTAGACTAAAGGGAAATGCTATACCTACCTTATTTGGAGATGCAGGTAATTTTTTATTTGTTTAAATGTTCTTTGATTTATTTTATTTTTACATAAATGAAAAGATTATATCATTAAAATTCTTCAATTAATTTTTACTTAAAATAAGTTTTGATACTATATTATTTTTTTCCTTACAATAGGATCAAATACGAATTTGAATGATCAAGGCAAAGTATCATCTTCTAGTAATCTTCAAAATAAGGATGCAGCCGAAACAGTTACATTTTTATGTGATACAGGAAGTGATGTTCAATACATTGAAGATGAATCTACTTCAGAAAAATTGGTTATTAATAATAAAACAACAAATAATATAAGAATAAATGTTGAAGATAATATGGGCACAAATAACAAATGTACAAATAATATAGAGTAGGTATACAAATGACAAATCTATAAGTTGTATGGATACAAATGACCTTACAAGTAATATGACTATAAATAACTTTACAAGTAATATGGATACAAATGATGAATCTGTAAGTGATATGAATTTCAGCCACGAAGATAATGAATTAAAAGACAATGACATATCGGAAGAAGTTTCAAACTTGGGTGATGATTCAAATACCTGTGAAAATTGTTTCAAAAATAGAATGAAAGTTAAAGAAATACAAAAACATTATGCTAAACTTTTCAATATACACAAGAGAACTCAAAGAACACTAAATCATGCTTATCGCAAAATTAAAAGACTGCAAGAAAAAGTAAATAAAAGTAGTGAGTTTTTAATAAAGAGTGCTGTTCACAAAGTTTTAACTAAGAATCAAATTAAATTATTAACTGGCGAATATAAAAAAGTTCCAATTTGGGATAATGAAACCATAAAAAAGGCATTAAGGTACAAATTTACGTGTGGTCGTTCGGGATATGAAGAAATAAGCCGCGATCTGCCATTACCTTGTCTAAGAACGCTAAGCCGATGACTGGAAGGTGTGAAATTTACAAACGGGATATTAGAAGAAATTTTCGAATTTCTCCAAATTAAAGTGTCTGCTTTCAAAAGCAATCTTGATAAACATTGTATGTTGGTTCAACATGGATGAAATGGCTATAACTCCTAGCAGATTATTTGATAATTCAACAAATTCATATGTCGGTTCGACTGCAGAATTATGTAATAATAGCAATAAAAAAAATTTTGCTTCAAAGGCACTAGTATTTATGCTAGGTGGTATTGCTAGCAGATGGAAACAGGTCGTGGCTTATTATTTCACAGGTGATTCTGCTGATGGTAATAAGTTTTATTCAATTATTTGTGACATTATCAAAAAAGCTGAAAATATAGGATTACGGGTTCACAGTGTCACATCTGATATGGGATCGGCAAATATGACAATGTGGAAATCATTTGGAATTAATGTATCAAGGCACAGTACAATAATCAATTCCTGTGAGCACCCTAATGACAAAAGTCGTAAGCTCTTTTTTTTTTCATGATTGTGCTCATGCTTTGAAAAATATAAATCAAGGTTTTTTAAAAAATAAAACAATAACTTTCCCTGATGAAATTGTTACCATGTTTGATTTGCCAACTAATATTGCCAGAGCAAAAGAATAAAGATTTAAAGGAATTATGTACTTCTGAAGATTAAATAGATTTTGGTCCAAGTCTAGCGTCAAAATTAACATTACAATTGCTAGATACAAAAAATCATTTCCAAAAAATAAAAGTTAATAATGCGAGAAAAGTATTGAATCATTCTGTTGCTTCAGCGTTAACATTTGCTGGGAATAATAATGGAAATATTAATTTTATTACAACCGCATGGTTTATTGGTTTCATATCAAAATGGTTTAAGATAATGTCATCGAGAACTCCGAAATTTGCTTTAGGTAAATTAAATATAATTAAATTTGAAGAAACAATAAAGTTTTTACATAACGTAATCTTTGTAATTTCAAAAATAAAAGTTGGCAAATCAGAGACATGGAAACCTTTTCAAAAAGGAATAATTATTTCCACAAAGTTAGCTATAGAATTAAGTACCTATTTATTAGAAAAAGAAGGTTTCGAATTTGTTTTATTAGGAAGATTTATGCAGGATTGCCTCGAAAATTTATTTTCAATTGTCCGAACAAAGCACGCTATTCCAAATGCTATACAATTAAAAAATGATTTAAAATTAATAACAATTTTACAATATATAAAAAATCCTGAAAATAGGAGTTATGACCTTTATAATAGAGAATTTTTTTCAGAATTTTTGGATATTGTTGTTGAAAAAAATCGACAATTAAAAAAAGACAAAACCAAAGAGAATTTTTTAAATAAAAATAACATAGTACAAACAAATATAAGTGATATTTGTGATAACCAGAATATAGTTTTAATAATATAAGTCTAAACTGTCTCTATAACTTAGGAGGATATGTATAATTAATAAAATAAAAAGAAGGTATAATGTCTGTGATATGATTGCATTAGTGCAACAGGTAGTACAACTGTAACTACATATTCATATGCTGAATTAACGCGTACACGTTGTTTTAAAAATGACACATTATTTTTTATTAATGAGAAGACATTTTATTTTATTTTAAATATAGAAAAAATATTTAGATTTTATTTTAATACAGTTTATGACAAATCTATTAATTTAAGAAATTTTTATACTGACATCTGTAATAATTTAACATACGATATACCAAATTGTCATTCTTTAAAACAAAAAATTATACAGTATTTTATTGGAGTAAGGTTAAAACAAATGTCTGTAACATCACCTGATAAAAATGTAAACAATACTTTTGCAAGTAAAAATGTAGCTATGCATACTTGTATTAAATAAAACTTTTTATTGATTTTAGATATTTATTTATTTATTAGAATTATGCATACAAATTGCTTATTTTGTTTTTACGTCGGATGCAAAAATAATATTATTATTTATTAAATTTTTGTAATTTAAAATATAAATAGGAAAATCGAGAATTTTGATAGTGGTTGTATATATTCCGCGCTGGTGTTTGAACACATAATTATAACGTGTTTATTATTAAATTTTTGTAAAAATCAGATTTTTTTAAAACTATTAATATAATCATATAAGAGTTCTTAATTAAATTTATTTTTTGTGTGTTTAAACTACATAAATACTAAATTGATTTGAACATGTTTTTAAAAGCGCGCCATATAGGTGTCCTGAACATTATGGCGGACGGGGACGGTGTCCAATCTCTAACTAGAGGATCTCTTATATAGGCCATTAGGGTGACAGTACATACATGAAGCGCGGAAGCGCGGAAACGCGGAAACGCGGAAGACAAAATTTACTAGATTTCCGCGTTCCGTTCCGTCTGTTTTGAATGCTTTATATTAGGGTGACAGTACATGAAGCGCGGAAGCGCGGAAACGCGGAAACGCGGAAGACAACATTTACTAGATTTCCGCGTTCCGTTCCGTCTGTTCTGAATGCCTTGTATTACATGGAGCATATTTTGAGCGGAAAAGCGGAACGAAGAATTATAAAATATTAATTTTTGACGGTATTTATTGATTTAAATGCTTGTGTTCAATAGATAAGTTGAAAAGATAAGCATATTAATAAAAATTGCAATGAATTAAGTGAACACAATTTTAAGAAATGAATACAAATGTCTATTTGTCAGGGTGACAGTACATGAAGCGCGGAAGCGCGGAAACGCGGAAACGCGGAACAGAATAGTAACTAGATTCCGCGTTTCCGCGAAATTGAGTCCCGCACGTTTAAACGGAAAAGCGGAATCCGCTATTATCGCGTGTATGTACGTCGAGACGTCGACTCGGTCGACTGATGTAATAAATAAAAGATATTTGTGTAACAGAAAACAAGTTTATGATGACAGTTATGTCATATAGTTATCTCTGCATATCTTGTCGGTTCATCCCTTGCTTGCATAAGATACTTCATAATAATCATCAACATGATGTTTGGATACATAATATTATACTGGCACTTTTATATAATAATAAGTAATCGAAGTATGTAAAAGCTTTCTTTTTCAATCAGCTCCGAAATTTGATGGAGTATACTGTATCCGCGTTGACAACGGATTTTTGACGCGTTCGTTCCGCGAGTTTGTTTCTCCTTGTATTACATGGAGCACAATTTGCGCGGAAAAGCGGAACAGTATAGTGAGGGTGACAGTACATGAAGCGCGGAAGCGCGGAAACGCGGAAACGCGGAACAGAATAGTACCTAGATTCCGCGTTTCCGCGAATTGAGTCCCGCACGTTTGAACGGAAAAGCGGAATCCGCTATTATCGCGTGTATGTACGTCGAGACGTCGATTCGGTCGACTGATGTAATAAATAAAAGATATTTGTGTAACAGAAAACAAGTTTATGATGACAGTTATCTCATAGTTATCTCTGCATATCTTGTCGGTTCATCCCTTGCTTGCATAAGATACTTCATAATAATCATCAACATGATGTTTGGATACATAATATTATACTGGCACTTTTATATAATAATAAGTAATCGAAGTATGTAAAAGCTTTCTTTTTCAATCAGCTCCAAAATTTGATGGAGTATACTGTATCCGCGTTGACAACAGATTTTTGACGCGTTCGTTCCGCGAGTTTGTTTCTCCTTATATTACATGGAGCACAATTTGCGCGGAAAAGCGGAACAGTATAGTGACAAATAGACATTTGTATTCATTTCTTAAAATCGTGTTCACTTAATTCATTGCAATTTTTATTAATATGCTTATCTTTTCAACTTATCTATTGAACACAAGCATTTTAATCAATAAATACCGTCAAAAATTAATATTTTATAATTCTCCGTTCCGCTTTTCTGCTTAAAATATGCTCCATGTAATAGAGAGTATAGAGACCTAGATAATCAGAGATGCGACATTGAACCTCATGGCCTGATTGGCTGCCTAATCACGTGGTTATAACGCCATTTTGCTTCCCTATAATTGCATTTTATTAACAATCAGTGGTATGTACGTAGAGTCCTATATTATCAGAGAAGCGACATTGACGGCACGCTTGCTGATGGGCTGACCGCGGCACCAATCAAAACCCAGACTATAGACCCCGCAGCTGATTCCGTGTGCATCCGTGTGGTGTCCGTGTGCAAAGTAACAGTGTACACATGTTTACAAGCGATCAGCTGCGGCCTGCGGGGTTTACGGGAACCATGGTGGGGGTATAGGACTCTAGGTGGGGGTAAGGATTGCGCTTCTCTGATAATATAGGACTCTAGTGGTACGTATAATGCACATTTGTATAATGTTAATGGCAATTTATTGGTGAAAACAATAATAGAAAAATATCTACAGTGATTTTATTTAGGAAACACTTACTCTTGCCCCCTTCTTCTCTTTGCAACTTAACCTCACTCTGTCAATTTCTCTCACTTTATAAGTACTTATAATGGAAGCAACATGGCGGATAATCGGAATAATCGCGATTAGATTGCGATAGCTCGATATATCTAACCTGACCTGACCGTCAATGTCGCATCTCTGTTATCTAGGACTCTACAGGCGCGTTCGGGGAGACGCTATGAGCGCTAACAGCGTCGTTCTATCTTTATCGCTCACTAGATGTAAAACAAGGATAGAACAAGCAAATAGCGCTAATAGCGCGCTCCCCGAACGCAGCCTGTATCATGGTATAAATACAAGGGTATGCTCATTCCGTGGACACCCACTGCGCAGTCAAAGTGTGACGTCACACTCGGCTAGAATCTGATTGGACCGCAATTAAATATGGCCCTGGTGCTTGTTGTTTAGATCCGGAGAAACGTGATTGTGGACATTACCGTATGCAATGTCCTGTTCCGTGAAAGGTTGTGGCAATTATTATCGGAAAACAAAATTGCTTAACGGAAACAGTATAAAATATTTTTCGTTTCCGAAAGATTTAACGATCGCAGCTAAGTGGCTTGCAGCATGCGGAAAACAAAACGTTAACCTTAAAAAAAGTAAGATTTTATATTTCTTGTAAATGTACAAATATAATGAAGTAAATTGCATATAATTTTGCGTGTTAGGACAAGAACCTACATTAGGGTACGCGAAATTAATCGAACCCCATTGCTGTAGCAAATAGATTTAAGAATAAGAAAAAGAAGTTAACTAAATTTACGAATAACAAATCTTTTTCGTAGCGTCTTTATATATGTTATTATTATTGTTGTCATATTATTGTTTAATTCTTACAAAGTGGTATGAGGAGGAAAGCTGAACAAAGCCAAAAAAATATTGACATTTTTTTGGTGGCTTTGTATCAAATTTTAAACGAAAACTTTCTCGTCTACTCTCGTATTTTTAAATGCTCTTTATATTATGCTATGAAATTTTTTGTTCTTGTATTTTCTTTCTCCTTTGTACGCTAAAAGGTTTATTACCCGTTAATAAAGATTATTATTATTATTATTATTTTTATATATTTGTTTTGTAAACTTTTCTATATTTATTGAGTTTATAATGTTTATTTATATTATATTTTGTTACAGGGTATTTATTAATTCATAAACTATTATTTTACAACAGATTTTTTCCCTGCAAACTTGAAATTAAAATAATATATCTGACGAGAGTGCCGCTAACATGCCGCAAACATGCTGTTTGGAAACAGCAATCTGAAATTTACCGCTTATCTGTGACGTCACACTTTGACAATTCTGATTGGTCGCATGCGCATGAGCATACCCTTGTATTTATACCATGGCCTGTATGTAATATAAGGCATTCAAAACAGACGGAACGGAACGCGGGAATCTAGTAAATTTTGTCTTCCGCGTTTCCGCGTTTCCGCGCTTCCGCGCTTCATGTACTGTCACCCTAATGGCTTCTGCACACAGGACGCGGTAACACGGCAAAGCGGCAACGCGGTGACAAATCACCGTCTTGCCTTTCCGTAATATTTCCGAAAGTATTACGGAAAGGCAGACGGTGATTGGTCATCGCGTTGCCGCGTTGCCGCTTTGCCGCGTTACCGCGTCCTGTGTGCAGGAGCCATAACAGTAATACAGTTCCTGAGGAATTCTACATTAGCCACACACAAACACGAAAAAACGCGAATGAGTGACAACATCATGCACTGACAAGTCGGACACAGTCGGACAATCGGAACTCATTCGTAATTAAAAATTTGTCCAATTTTCGGTAAAAAGAATAATTGTAAAGAAAATTCTAAAAGGGGTTATCAAATCATTAATACTGATAATTAATATTAAACATGTGGAATATGCTGGCTCTTAAAATTTTGTAGATTTCGAGCGGGTTCAAGTCTCCGCTAAATGGGGTTTGAGTCTTTGCTAACAAGTGGCCCGGTCTGTGCCCGGACCGGACTTAGGCCGGTATTCATAGTCTTTAAGACCGTCTTAAGTAATGTCTTAAGACGCTAATACGGCTCTGTGATTGGTTCATGACATCTTAAAATTGAACTTAAGACGGTCTTAAATAACTATGAATACCGGCCTTAGGCCGGTATTCATAGTCTTCAAGATCGTCTTAAGTAATGTCTTGAGACGCTAATACGGCTCTGTGATTGGTTCATGACATCTTAAGATTGAACTTAAGACGATCTTAAATAACTATGAATACCGGCCTTAGAGAGTGTGGAGAGACGACTGTTCACCTGTTCACTCAGTTCACTGTGGAGTGTTCATGCGTCTCGCCATCAGGATCAGGTCCACGTAGTGGTGAACAATACCTCAGTGGCAAGTTATAAATTGTTAGGTGAAAAATCCAAATATCCAAGTGTTGTGTAATCAAAAGAAAAGCGACGAGTATGAATGTAATAATAAATAATTACAAACAAACAACGAGGATAGCCGTGAATTTATTGAAGAACGTTACTAACCTTTCTTCAAGAAAGTATGCCGCTAATATAGCCGACTACAAAATTACTTGGGTACGACCACAAAAAGTCTCGAATGTGTCATTTGAAAAGACTGGCGATCAAGGGTTAAAAGTCGATGTCACATCATCTGATTTTGGCCAAATGTACAACGAGTTACCTGAACTGAAAGAGTAAGTATACCAACATGACGATAAACATTTTATTTTCCTGTCTCAAACGTTCTACTTATTTATGTACAATATTTTTGTCAGTGCCAGTGATATAGTTAAGAAGATGTTTACACTTCAATTTCTACCTCGCAAAGAAACAAGTGCTATTAGAAGGGAGAAGGTTTTGGAATTGGTCAAAAGGCACAAATTAGATCGAAAATCGCCAGAAGCTCAGAGTAACATACAACTCCAATAAATTTATAAATACTGTGGATTATAGACGAATAGGCTGGTATCTGTTATCTACATGTTTGTTATGCTTTTGCTTTTCAGTTGCCATAATGACCAGTGACATACATCAATTGCAAGAACATTTAAAAGAACATCCCAAAGACACGAAAATGAAAGTTAAATTGTTAGAAACAATTGCGAAGCGAAGGAAAATACTGAAATACTTGCGACAATGGGATTATAGGCGTTTCGAATGGGTCTTGGAGAAACTCAATCTTATTTACAAACCAAAACCCGAGTGAGAGTTTTTACTAAACGGCAACAAATCGTTATTCTATGGCTTGTGGAAATTTTTTTATTATAAATTAAATATTATAAATCTGAAAACGATTTTCTGCAAAACATTTTACAGGTTACCACATCAGATTACCAGGAAAGATTCCTTAAGACGATTAACAGAGAAGCATTGCGACAAACTCGTGCAAGAAAAATTGGATACTTACAAAAGAGAATTGAAAGAACTGCAAAAGGATTTTTACGTAGAAAAGGCGGAGAAGCTTGCGTTTATCAGGGAAGAAGAACTAGCGTGTGGATTACAACCATCGGTGAGCGAAGAGGATATCGCATGCGCCAAGTTAAAAGCAAAAGAATATCAAACGTAATATCGATATGTTGTAATTTAGAAGCAATACAAGTGTAAACAAAAGTTTACGTTTTGTCATTAGTATAATATATATTTAAATCCTTTATGTTTTATTTTGTCAATTCCATATTTATTTGTAATACATCCGTTTGCATTATTTGAAATTTATGACAACCAGTTTGTTATGATAACTTATTGTTAAATTAGCGGGGAAAAAAGAAATGACGTTTGGGTCGATGTGTTTGGTCGATACGGAAAAGATCACGACCGAGTCTCTCGTGTTGAATCGTTATCCACGGAACGAGCCGTTTAATCTTCTATCTGTCGATTTATGATCGACATAGTTCCGAGCCAACGTTTGTTAACTCGGAATCGTGCCCATACATAATTATAGCTATATGTATAGACTTTTTGACACCATATTGTCTTAAATTTTTGGAGTTGAAGATACCTATCGAAAAGATCATTAAATAGAGTTATAAATCTTATAGTTGTTGAACAATTTGTAAACTCCGATAATTGGAATTTATCTTTACATATTGGCAGAGCATTAGCCACGGGACAACTGAACAATTGCGTGACTAACTTTATATCTTTATTTTATTGTTATGATATACAATATGTTTAGTCGTTAATTTATTTGTCAAATGGAGGCCTTCAGCTTCTTTTAGTTTATGTAGATTTGCAACATGTTCCCATTTAATTATATTTTCAGTATCATCATATAGCTCTTTTACACAACCTAGCACATTTCACACTAGTGAAATCTACTATAATAAGTACCTGACGTCTGAATGTCTGTATGTCTGACCGCGAACTACTCATTTATTAATGGACCGAATTTTAAAGTGGTGTATATGAAATAGGGATAGAATTTCCCGGGGAATGCCATAAAGTGTATAATTTTTCGTTACCGATCTTTTTGGAAGCCGGATACGATCTTTTTCCAATTTTTCCAGAAATAATTGACCGAATCTCAAAGAATTGTATATGAAGTAGCGGTAAAATTTTCCGGGGATTGCCATGATGTGTATAATTTTTCGTTACCGATATATAAGTACCCTGTCCGTCTGTCTGTCTGTCTGTCCGCGAACTGCTAATTCATTAATGGACCGATTTTCTTGCACCAGGTGCCAACATTTTTCTAATTTCTCGGGGATAACTATCATGGGATTCGATTTTTTGTTTTACCGATTTTTTTGAAAGCGGTGCCAAAATTTTGCTAAATTAAAAGAATTTTGGTACCGGTTTCAAGAAAATCGGTTTAAAAAAATTAAACCCATCGACGCCATTCCCGAAAAATTAGAAAATTTTTGGCACCGGTTTCAAGAAAATAGGTCCATTAATAAATGAGTAGTTTTTGCTGTCAGAATCGATTTTCTTGAAACCGGTGCAAAAATTTTTCTAATTTTTCGGGGATGGCGACGATGGGTTAAACATTAAAAAACAATACTATATCTTAAATTTATGAATGAGAGCTCATTAGAGCGGATAAGCAGTGAGTACTTTAATTCAAAAAAGATATAAATTTTTCGATTAATAATGTAAATTGACACACACAGGCACTATATGATGTTGTACTATATGATGTACTTTATAGATAGGCTAGCTTTTAGGCCCGCGCGAAGCTTATTTATCATATGAGATGGATCCAGAAATACATATGAAGTGGTTAAAGCCATAGTGGTGTCACTTTTTTAGTGTAGACTGCACCTATGAACTCAACTCGATAGTATGCAACAAGTAACTTTCAAGAAGCATTAATGCATACTACACAAAATACTAACGCTTAATTCTTTGGCTTTTTTTTATCACATTCAATATTATTGCCATAATTTGTATAACCTACCACTTTACCTTAACAATAATCAAGATGTTAGCGTATTACATAGCCATTTCGTCGAAAACTAACGAACCTACTATTTAATCTATACGGAACGGAATTAGCAAACTGACGTATAGCCTTTAAAGCTTCAGAATTAATGCTCGGCTCCACTAAACGAACGGTATATCAAAATCATGCAGTAGACATTTCTTCTGGTGTAATTCTTCTTTGACAGTTTCTTCAGCACGTTTCGTAGTGAGTGAATTTTTTTTACTGCTATTCGTGTTGTTTATAAACGGCGACCGTCAGTCAAAAACATGGAAAGAACATGGAAAATCTATAAAGTATTTCATCATATTATTGTATATAAAAATCCCATTATTGCACAATAAAAATTACTAATAAGAATAAAATTTCAAACAAAACATAAATTTCCGATATTTCTAACGAAATATGAATGTTTGATGGTCCATTAGAGATCATCATCAAATCACTCATTGTTTATATGATACGTTAAGCATAATTTATATTTTGTATACATGCAGTAGATGTAGATTATTATATTTTAGGTGTAAACACTAAACGGCCAACCCTAGGAAGAACAACATATATATGTATATTATGGCAAATGATAAATTAATGGCAAGGGCATGGTCGATGGTCGAACATCATCTTAACTCGTTGTTCCCATATTCGCGAGTTTACAACGACCGAGCAGCCGTAGTACATACAGGCCGTACAGGCCATACTGCGCAATCCCACCGTGTGGCGGTACGCGGTACGCGCGGCGCAATCCGCGCAATAGGCCAGCAAAAATGCAAGTGAATGTTCGCGGTATATAAAGAAGAGTCGCATCGCGTAGGATGCCGCAACTCTCGTAATCCGACAGTCGGGATCATCTTTCAACTTTCAACGTCCTCGTGATATCCGTGCGCTCGCGGGAACGAGACGAGACGAGACGACAGTTATTTTTACTAGAAGGCAATTGATAACACCTTTTTCAATCAAACCGCACCGCGCCGCGCTCGTCCGAATCTGTGCGCGCGTAACGCGCGCCGGCGAGACAGAAAACTGGTGATTGAAGCGAGGCCGCGATCGTCGAAAAGAAACCAAGGGAAGGAGTCTAACGACGAAGGACTGTATTTTCCTCGTGTTTTTCTCGGTAATTCATCCGCGCGGATCACCACAATGTTTCTTCCTACGCGGAAACGTAATTTCGAAGAAGCCATCCGTAGTACGGTGAGTATTGCAAATTGTAATATTTCAAAATTATAATTATTGTTACATTACAGTTCTTTACATGATATTATTAAATATATATTTTAGCCTCGCATAAATATATAGGTATCTCGTATAACTATGATCGCACATTTATATCACCATTGTTATTTGTATTATGAGAATCAGCATATATGTGAGTAAATTGCGTCAGTGGAATTATTACGTCTGCTAAATCTAACTAAAAATTAAATGATTGGATCTCGTGTAAAAGAATATTGTGTCATCGAATCATCATAAATTCATCGTTGATATTGAGATAGTATTATTATCTTAATTATTAGGCGCATCCCGATGAATATTATGGATTGCACAACTTTGGGAGGAGAATGGATTAACGAGTGCCCTCTCGGATCTTTCTCCTTCCTCATTTCCAGATTCACAGGCTCGTCCGCTCACAGATCCATATTCAATCACAGATTGTTAGAGAGATCACGGAACATGGGAGCAGAGTGCAGACATAAGAAATGAGACATAAGAGATGAGAGAAAGATACCGCCAGATATCTCCACGTACCTATTCTTGAAACGATACAACGAGTAGAATACAATGGTTATAGATATATAGATGCGGTTTGCAGACAAACGTTCGTAGACAATCGAACAGAATTATCGCGAATTGACAGGACTCTAACGCGCGCTTTGGATCATCGTATTGCGCGATAGACGCTTTAATTTCCGAGAGGAGTCGCAATGTGGAGTGTCCTAATCTGTCGTAAAGTCGTAATTGTTCTATCTACCGTTAGTAAACTTAATATATAAATACAGTATATATAGCGTGCACGCATTAATTATGTTATACATATCAACAATATAGAATCTTACCAAGCAGCCTGCAAATAATTCTCGCCCTTTCTCCCTCGACTCTTCTTCCCTCTGACGCAAATATTACACATGCATGCATATCTTATGGTGCGCGATCGTTCGTACTTATATATCTCTCTGAAAAATTGTCACGGGTCTTCTCTCATTCACAGATATTTCTTCTCTGCGCCTCGCTCAGCTTTGGACGAGCAAATCTTCCTCGAGGGTAAGTGTACGTGCGACGCGTTTTTGTAAAAAGTTTATTACAGTCATTACAGATATATATTCGAGCGTATAGAAATCTGAATTTACAAAAAGCGAGTGGAAGAGAGCGGGAAACAGGACGCAAATTAAGATTATAAGCCTATTGCTCGCGACAGATATTCCTCTGGACCATTTGGAAACTCAAGGCACTCCTTCTCGTGCGCACCTCTCGATTCGGCGTCGCCGAGGACGCCAAGTGCCTTTGGGCCAGCTGTCGCTTGCGCGTTGAAATTGAAACCCGCATCGCGCGCGGCCGAAATTAGTAACGACCCTGGACCTGGACCTGGACCAACGACTCCAACGAGTCCAACGAGTGATGTGCGACTACCTACCTACGTTAAAGTATCAGCGCCTTTGTTGTACAAGCCTTTGCCTAGGAGGAGGTCTTCTTTGGTGTACGTTGCACCGCCCATCGTCAAATCCGCGTCAGCTATCGTGGCTACGGAACCGAAGACGCTGGAGAATGATGCTCGATATATGGTAAATAACCGATCCAAATTTCGTGACTGCAACTATATACTCATTATATGTATATTCAAATTGGTTTGAAGCTAACTATGATTATTATAACATTTTCGAATAAAAGAGCCCTTTGACTTTTTCGCGCATACGCGTGTACGCGCTAATTTATATTTGAAAATTTTGCTCTTTTGAGACGTCTCTTTTATCAAGATTTCATTTTTATCTCAGGCATATCCCAAGTATTCCTTCAATTATGGCGTGATCGATGGATATACTGGCGACTCCAAATCAGCGTGGGAAGAGCGAGACGGAGATACGGTTAAAGGCGAATATTCGGTGGTCGAAGCGGACGGAACCATCCGTACGGTTTCTTACACGGCGGACGATCGTAATGGGTTCAATGCAGTTGTGACTAGAAGCGAGCCTCCAAAGAACACGAAATCTGCAGTTGAAGTAAAAACATTCGTACCTGTTGCTATATTTACTAGGGACAGGCGTAAAATTTAAAAATAATTTAATCTGCATCAGTCAGCATATATAATCCGCTGTTTTTCTTTATATACAAAATATTACACATATCTCGTTCCGTTAGCTATATTATCAATGCAATTTACATCGATAGTTCTGTTGTGTTCTGTGCTTGAGTATACGCGTATCTTTCTTTTTCTCTGCTTTATTTTATTTTTAAGTGACACTTGTATGTACGTACAATGTATTACGTTCATACGTTACATTATACAGGGTGTCTGAGACCACCTATACACCCCTTTTTTAAAATGAAAGGGAATGGTTTTTATCAAAAATCTCGAAAATTTTGATAAGTAATTAAATCGGATACGCTCTATCGAATGGTGATATTTTCATCTTCTGGTACTGACAGGAAATGAGCTATCTAGATCAAAAGTTGAATTTTTTAAATAGAACCCCCACTTTTTATTGCATATTCTTGTAATCCTTATATATCAAGACGTTTTCAAAACACTATAATAAAGCTCTCTTTCGTTAAGAATTTTCTGAGATGTTTCAAATTTTGTCATGATATTTTTCATATAAAATATGAAATATCTCGTAAAGTATTCACTTTTTGATGACTTTACCTTGATACTTTTATACGTAGAATTATGAAAGGAATCGATTGTTGCAAAAAAGAAAACAGAAAAATTATTTTAAGAAATTTGATTGCATCTTTTAAACTAGACGCATACATTAATTTTAGAAAATTGCAAATGTAAAAGTTTATATCATATTATTTGATTTCTTTCATTATTCTACGTATAAAAATATTAAGGTAAAGTCTCGAAAATTGAATACTTTACGAAATATTTCATATTTTATATTAAAAATATCATGATTAAATTCGAAATATCTCAGAAAATTCTTGACAAAAGAGAGCTTTATTATAGTGTTTTAAAAATGTCTCACTAAGGGTTGCAAGAATATGCAATAAAAAGTGGGGGTTTCATTTAAACAATTCGATTTTCGATCTACATACAATAGCTCATTTCCGGTCAATACCGGAAGATGAAAATATCACCATTCGATAGAGCGTATCCGATTTACTTATCAAAATTTTCGAGATTTTTGATAAAAACCATTCCCTTTCATTTTAAAAGGAGTGTACGCGGTGGTCTCAGACACCCTGATTATATTGCGCGTCTCATGGCTGAGATTGAGCCTTATTATTAGTTTAAAGGGTTGCCACCTCTCCGGGTTTGACGCGGAGATTCCAGGTTTTAAAGATTTATGTCCAGGTTCCGGGTTACGTGAAATGTAAAATATTTTACCTAATTTTTAATTAAAAAATAAAAATAAATTTGAACAATTCCCTGAGTGAATGGCGTTGAAAAAAAACTGAGAAGGGTGAAATTGGGACAAAATGGGCGTTCCAAACTCGATGTGTATCTCAAATGGCTGCGTTCACACAGTAGAGACTATAGTATATGTATACGTGTACCTACATATACATATAGCTCATGCAGTGAGCGCTTAATTAGTGATTATATATATTGTCGGTGACTGGAGTATTCTTTTTTAGATTCTTGATGGATCCAGGAGAATATAACAATCGTTTGATCGTTTAATATAAACAAATATAACAAACAACAAATATATAAATAATTAATTTTAATTTTTTATATAATTTGTATATTTGTTGTTTGTTAATTGTCAGAATCTTATTTTATTTCTTGATTATTTAGTCATTTCTTAATTATGACATTTTTTTATTTTTTTGTTTTGGCAATTCTTATAATACAACACTTGTGATATCTATCCATTAATTTACTTGTTTTTTTTTTGGATCAAAACAATAGTGGTGGTAACTCTATTTACACACACACGCACGCACGCGCGCGCGCGCGCGCGCGCGCGCACACACACACACACACACACACACACACACACACACACACACACATACACCACTAAAAAAAATAAGGAACACTCCATATCCTAAAAATCAGGCTATTTACAAACTGCTGAAACTGCGACAAATCATCTCGTAGACAAGAAATTAAAAAAGCATTTTTAAGCTTGAAGTTTCAACTTTAACGCGTTATCGATGGTTTTTAAAAACTTATTTATCTTCGTTGTTCTGTGCTTTAAAAAAGAACACATTGTTTTTGAACACATTTGTTAAAGAACACATTTGTTCTTTAAAATTACTTATTTTTGACACTGCAGCTCGATAAAAAAATTTCTCTCGAAATTCGACTCAAGTTCCATAAAGTAAAACATTTTGCCTACAAAATGCTTTTTTTTAAATTTTCCTACGATTTTTTTTTACCAAGTTACACGACTTTGAAACTAAACCTGTACTTTTTAGAAATAATGCCATTTTAAAATTTTTTAATTTTAAAAAACCATCGCTAGCGCGTTAAAATTGAAATTTAAAGCTTCAAAATGCTTTTTGAATTTTTTGTCATACGATGATTTTTTTTAGTGTATGTATATGTATGTATTATACTTACGACGATATATATTCGAAGAACATTTCTGCGCGAAGTGCATTTTTTAACTCGTAATTTTATATACCTCTTATTGGTGTAAAATAAATAAAACTTGGATATTATACATATAAACACGATGTAAAGAAAATTTTGTTTTATTATTCTTAAAATATAAGTGTGGATATATTTGTTAGGATTAATGAGTTAACATTTAAATTCGGATATCTCATTGTCAGTAATTCAAAATTAAATCTTTAGAATTAGATCTTTAAGATCGAGAGAGAATTACATTCTTATATATCTATTTTATTATTTATTTTTCGTATATGTAGTCGTAAAATTATATATAAAATCGTGAATACCATACGTGATAATTTTACCATTTGGCAATTCGGTATCAATTTATACTTATATATTTTATAATTGCATCTCTTAGCGTTAATAAAAATTAAATTAAAACTTTGAGTCGATACATTTTGTTAAATAAATTATTTTATTAAAAAATTGTGTGTATATAGAATTACATACAATTTGCAACGTTAATTACTTCAGTCACACACATGTACGCATTTGCACATGCAACACACGCGCGCACCCACACACGCAGATGACGCATAGGAGAATCGAAAGATATATTTATTTCAAGGTTATTAACTTGCACGTGTGTATCTCGTTAATATATCTTCTACTTTAATACTTCTTTTTTCACAAAATTTAAAAATAGCTTCTCAAAAATTAATACTGTAAGAAACGTACGTTATAAATATGAAAAGTACTTTTACATAATTGTGGAATGTGTGTTAGCTATGCATGTTACACTATTATATATACATATATATATATATATATATATATATATATATATATATATATATATATATATATATATATATATATATAGTGACAAGTATAGCTGCACGATACAAAAAATATAATAAAACTAATTTGTTTAGCTTAGGAGACAAAATGTGTTAATTTAACCATATATAGTTTTATATTAAAATAAAAATATTTTGTTTCTGTTATGTACCTACAAAAATGGATATATCTATGCCTAACGATAGCATTTCGGACTTTGTGCAACAAACATCAAATACGATGTGAAGATTACAAGTGAAAAAGAATTCCTAAATGACGAACACAATGTCTATATCGCTTAATAATAAAAGAAAGAAACAAAAGAGTTAACACGTGTCTCATTAATGCACATGTTATTAGAATTTCTATCTATTTCTACCTATTCCTAGCTCTTTTATTGCTATTTTTTTTCGCGCTATTTCCAGATTTATTTTTGGAGTCTTTACTATTACTGTGACATTCTTTGATAGGTGTAGTAATATGTTCTAAATTTCCATTGGACATTGATCCATTTGTAAATTGAATCGGAGCATTGTCCGAGCTATTAAGAGCGCCACTATTTTGGACATGTCCGGTTTGAATAGAAGTATGATTTTTTCCACTAGCTTCTTTGTTATTGCTGGAAGGAATCGCATTTGAAGTGCCAAAGTTGCAATTGTCTTCGCTGCCGCTATTTCCAATCTGAGACTCTGATTCGCTGTATCGTTCAACTGGAAGCAGGGATCTCATATTAACGGTATAAAATGTGTAGGTACAAATGGAGAGAAAACAAGCAGATAGGAAGATAGATATCGATCGCAGATGAAAATACGCAGGTACCATAAGCGAGTGTTAGAAATAGTTTTTTCACGTACTGCTCTCACGGGGCATCATCTCTATCGTATCATTAGATAAACATTTGTGTGATAAATATTATTCATTTTTATTATAATTGACTAATTAATTAATTGGTATGCTCTACTTGCCATATTTGCAAGATACTAATTGACATTCCTTTAAGTAAAGCACCTTTATTTATACCTCGAGACACATGCAGCGTTATTTACACCGAGATCAAGAGGAAAATGAAGAAATAAAAAAAGAACTACCATCTCATAATTTATCATAAAATATCATTTATATAATATTAAGCACAGATATGCGTATGTCGCAACTAATTCTATTGGAATATGAAAAAACTCTAATCACTCGAGCATCACTGTCACACATAAAATCAGTCTACATTAATAGCGATACTTGACATTTTCATAAATGAATGCAATGTAATGCAGCATGTTTCTATGTATATGGAACAATATTAGTTTTATCATGAATATTAATTTTCCGGTAGCATCGGATGTTAACTTTAGTGATCTTGTTCTCATTGTCAGACGTGAAGCAATCCAAACAAGAAAATCAGAGTGCAGATATATTCTATTTATAAGACAGTAATACAATAACGCAATATCAGGGAATAATTTCAATTAAATGTAAACAGCTACTAAACATACTTATAAAAATTAAAATACTATTATTTCTACAGAAAAGAGAATGCGTATGAAAGAAAAGTGTACAAAATACAAGAGAGAATAGTATTTTTATAAACAAATAAATATAATCACGAATATCCATTGAGGTCCTTACTTTTTTCTTGTGTATTCTCAACGAGTCCGCTAACCGCCTACAATAAAAAATTATGCAGATTAATCTAACAATCTATCATTCTGACAATCTAACAATATATGCAAGATTAATAATATATTATGGCTCATATTCTCGGCTCTCTTTTACCAATAAAAGTGCACTTTTATTTCTGAGTTGCTATAGTATACGTAACGTGAACTATAGCATTTCAGAAATAAATGCGCACTTTTATCAATAAAAGAGAGTCGAGAATATGGGCCTATATATACGGAACATATTGTGTAAAAGAAAGTACAATTCAGGTTCAGTTTTATAAATAGTACCTAAACTTGTATCATGTATACATATAATGAAACGCATATACGTGAGAAGGAAGGTGTCGTTAAATAGGTGTATCTACTTACTGCCATGGATGTAATGGATGATTTAGAGAATAATCTTTCTGCCTCTTTAAATTTCCTGTTACGCTTATCAGCTTTACTGTTGGTATTTTTGTTACTCGCTAAATACCTATCCCAACCTCTAATTATATTTCCATACAACTGAGTATCCTCTAAATAGCTTCCTTCGAAGGCGTATATTTGACGTTCTAAGTTGGCTAACGTCTCCTGCAAAAATTAATCCTTGTAAAAATTTAACCGTATACAAAATATCGTTATACAAATTATTAATAATTATTACCCACAACTGTTGCTATCTCGTGACACAACAAAAGTATCAAATAGTGTTAGACGTTACTTTTCTCTTTGAGATTAATTGTACTCGAGTTTCTTACCAGATTACTCGAGCATCTCCTTTTAAACACCATAACCTAATGCACATACGCACATACATATACTCACGCGTGCCTGCGTACGTACGTATGTACACACGCATTAATTGTTCATTATTTAATTTATTTATATTTGAAGTGAAACACGCGTCGAGAATTTTGTATCTTGCAAGCGTATGCGAAGTGCGCAATGATATTTCACGCTGCATAAAAATACATGACATGGGTACTCACAGCAATCTCGGCTTTGCGTTTCACTAATTCCGCCAATTCCGATCGCAAATCTACTGGAGATTTCGTGGACATTTTTAATTAAATTCGTGGAAAATCGTGTTTAAACGACTATAACATTAATAAAAGAAAACGAAATCGATCCGATGACACAACACTCCAAGTAACCAGTACAACAACAATAAATTTACTCAATATTGCCAATGTTGTCACATAAAATCTAGTTTTGTTTAAGCTTCTGCTAGGGATGCGTTCAGATTCCTAATCCCTACCCGTCGCGGACATGCCGCATGCGCGACCAGCGCGACAGGGAGAAAGAGAGAGCGAGTAATCGACCGCCGATAGAGTTAGCAGACAAATTGAATATTTTTGAATTATTCTTTTTCATATAATTTGGGAATCATTTGGGGAAGTTTGGGAAAATTGTTTAAACATTTGGGAAAAAATAGATTTTTTGTTATTAACAAAATTTATCGAGCGTCAAGTTAGCAGTAAAACGCGGGCGCATGAGCTGAGCAGCTAAGCCCTAGGCCGGTATTCATAGTTATTTAAGACCGTCTTAAGTTCAATCTTAAGATGTCATGAACCAATCACAGAGCCGTATTAGCGTCTTAAGACATTACTTAAGACGATCTTGAAGACTATGAATACCGGCCCTAGAGCATGCGCATGTGACCCCAGAGCCTAGTGCGTGTACACACGTACATTGGCTGCGTTCGGGGAGCGCGCTTTTAGCGCTTTTACATCATTCTATCCTTGTTTTACGTATAATGAATAATAAAGATAGAATGATACAATAGCGCTGAAAGCGTGCTCCGCGAATGCAGCCATAGATAGCGGTTGCGCTCCTGAATGCCCACAATGTGTGCAATTGTCACTATACGTAACTGGAAACATCCCTATTCCTTAACGTACAAAACAATTTTTTGAAGTTTAAGCCTTGTGTCCACGATGCTAGAACTGCGTTCGAGTTTTGGTTTAAGCCAATCAACTTGCAGCTCTTACAGAAAAGTAGCAGTTTCATTGGCTTAAGCCTTGTGTCCACGATCCGAGAACTCGGTCCGAGTTTCGGTTTAAGCCAATGAAACTGCTACCTTTCTGTAAGAGCTGCAAGTTGATTGGCTTAAACCGAAACTCGGACCGAGTTCTCGGATCGTGGACACAAGGCTTTAAACCGAAACTCGGACACAGTTCTAGCATCGTGGACACAAGGCTTTAAAATAAAATTTTCAATAACTTACAGCTCTTAACATTACCAATCAACCACTAAACGATTGGTAAATGAGAATTTAAAA
Source organism: Harpagoxenus sublaevis (assembly GCA_030770355.1). Taxonomy (NCBI): domain Eukaryota; kingdom Metazoa; phylum Arthropoda; class Insecta; order Hymenoptera; family Formicidae; genus Harpagoxenus; species Harpagoxenus sublaevis. The sequence goes on from JASTWR010000301.1 coordinate 46,417, forward strand.
TTCCCAACAGTCAAAGTGGAGGCGCTAAAGAAGGTTAAAAATTTGTTGACAATTAATTCTTTCTTTCTAAAGCCTTGTGTCCACGATCCGAGAACTCGGTCAACTTGCAGCTCTTACAGAAAGGTAGCAGTTTCATTGGCTTAAACCGAAACTCGGACCGAGTTCTCGGATCGTGGACACAAGGCTTAAGGTTGGGTTAGCCGCGAGTCCGTATTTTATTTATTATAAATTTTTAAGAGCAAAAATGCAAAATCGGGCTCTGTAGCGTACTACAGATGAACTTACTGAGTAAGAATATCCTAAATGGAATAAGATTCATTCGATATTTTGGCTAAAATATTGTTTTTACGGTTCTCACTAGATCTAAGAAGCTGGGGAAATTTTCGTGGTAACATACTGACTGCTTGACAAGAGAGAGCATCATTCCATCTTTGTCTCTCTTACATCGCATATGTAGTAGCATCCATGTACAAAGTACAAACACTAATACGTGAGCACACGGATGCAAATATTGAGAGATAATGTCAGCAAAATCCGGCTATCATATTATTTTTATTTTTTTTTGTATATGTATGCATATGTAAAGAAAGAACAAAAATAAAGATTATTTTGAAAAATGAGAAGAATCTATGTGTGTGTGTGTGTGTGTGTGTGTGTGTGTGTGTGTGTGTGTGTGTGTGTGTGTGTGTGTGTGTATAATTAAAAATTAATAAAAAAAATAAAAAATCAATGTATTTTATGTTTATATATTTTGTATCGTAAAAAAACATGAAATTGTTACAAGCATTTTACATGTCATGCCTATTACATGCATATAATACAGGGTGTCATTTTAATCTATCAACGCTAATATCTCGAAAAATATGGAAGATACGGAAAAATGTTTCAGACAAAAGTTGTATGGTCTAAAGGGGGACATAAGATGGTGGCAATGATTTGACTTTGGATGGTCGTTTGAAGATCACGTGAACGTCACCTTCAATTTCTTAAACGGAACCCCCTATATCGTAGTATATTGTTTGAAAGGGCATAAAATAAGAAAAATTTTGGCGCAAACCAGAGGTCGATACGTTGACCCGTTCGGGAGTTATTTAGGGTAAAAAATTGACTTTTTCTAACTTTGACTTTAAATAACTCCTGAACGGATCAACGTATCGACCTCTGGTTTGCGCCAAAATTTTTCTTATTTTATGCCCTTTCAAATGATATACTACAATATGGGGGTTTTACTTAAAACTTTTTACTGTCCCAGGGGACTGCAACTCAAAAATTTGAAATGGAACCCCCCTAATATTGTAGTATATCATTTAAAAGGGCATAAAATAAGAAAAATTTTGGCGCAAACCAGAGGTCGATACGTTAATCCGTTCGGGAGTTATTTAAAGTCAAAGTTGGAAAAAATCAATTTTTGACTAACTCCCGAACGGGTCAACGTATCGACTTCTGGTTTGCGCCAAAATTTTTCTTATTTTATGCCCTTTCAAACGATATACTACAATATAGGGGGTTCCATTTAAGAAATTAAAGGTGACGTTCACGTGAGCTTCAAACAACCATCCAAAGTCAAATCATTGCCACCATCTTATGTCCCCCTTTAGACCATACAACTTTTGTCTGAAACATTTTTCCGTATCTTCCATATTTTTCGAGATATTAGCGTTGATAGATTAAAATGACTCACCCTATATATATATTAGAGTAGCCCTTTTAAAAATGGTAATTTTGAATTTTGACTGCTTGAACGGTTCAGAAGGCTCGAAATAAATAAATAAAAATCTGTGCAAAAGCGCAGCTTCCTATCTCAATTTTAACACGTGCCGCAGAGCACTTGAATTTTCCTATTAAAATCAAATAGCAAATGATTTTAGTATGAATGCAATAACGATCGGAAAAATTTGAAACTTGGCAATCCTCTTACCTATAGATGTACCTATATCTTCTGAAATTTTTATAGATTTTTGTCTACATATTTTAGGTTGCTAGTGGTCGATAAAAATTATTTTTTTTTTAAATTCTTTAATCAAATAGCAAATGATTTTAGTATGAATGCAATAGCGATCGGAAAAATTTGAAACTTGGCAATTCTCTTACCTATAGTTGTACATATCTTCTGATATTTTTACAGATTTTCATCTACATATTTCTCAGGTTGCTAGTGGTCGATGAAAATAATTTTTTTTTAATTTTTGAAAAATCAAAGGAATCTTGTTTATTTATTTATTTCTATAATTTTGTTTATATATTTATTTATTTATTCGCTGTCTTAAATAAGAATTCAATACTTTTACAAAATTATTTATCTCAAAAATATTTCATGAGTGTCTCCTTTTTCGCATTGGGATATTTTTTTTTTATATAAGCATGTTTGCATCACAATTTCATCAATGTCAAAATTATACAGGATATAATCCTGCCAAAATATAAAAAAAATGGTTATAACATAATTTATTTAATTTTTTACAGTTACAAAAAATTATTCTCATCAACCTCTAGCAACCTGAAATATATAGATAAAAATCTATAAAAATGTCAGAAGATAGGCACAACTATAGGTAAGAGAATTGCCAAGTTTCAAATTTTTCCGACCGCTATTGCATTCATACCAAAATCATTTGCTATTTGATTAAAAAATTAAAAAATAAAATTATTTTCATCGACCACTAGCAACCTGAAATATGTAGATAAAAATCTATAAAAATTTCAGAAGATAGGTATAACTATAGGTAAGAGAATTGCCAAGTTTCAAATTTTTCCGATCGTTATTGCATTCATACTAAAATAATTTGCTATTTGATTTTAATAGGAAAATTCAAGTGCTCTGCGGCACGTGTTAAAATTGAGATAGGAAGCTGCGCTTTTGCACAGATTTTTTTTTATTTATTTCGAGCCTTCCAAACCGTTCGAGCAGTCAAAATTCAAAATTACCCTTTTTAAGGGGACCACTCTAATACACTGATAATAAAATCGATGATAAAATTGACTATAATTGTATGGTAAAAAAATTATAGTCCGGGTACTCATTTTTATAGTAAATTTTATTATAATACTAGTAATATAAACCATATACGCATGGTACTGAGAAACAATAGAACTTTTTACTATAAATTGTAATAATTTTAAATATTTATATAGTAAAACATGAAAGAGAGAAAGGAATAGTACATAACTTAACTATTCATGTATAGCCATCGCAATCTTAATAATGGTAAGTGGTACTATATTATTATCGTTCGCTTAGATATTAATATAGTAACAGTGAAGTCAGAAAAATCATATAACAACAACTATATTATATTATTTGGTTACCACCGCGAGTGATAAGCTTTTTCACCACTAGATGGCCTAGTTTCTCAAATGTAAAATTCAACCAGAGACAGTATATAAGTCCCCACGGCAAAAGCGTTTATCACTCGCAGTAAAGTAAGCTAATTACTTGTGTGAAGCAATACATTTCTTTTAATATGTCTTTCGTTTCAAACAATTTTTTGTTTAAGACAAAGATATATATTCCTTGAAAAATCAAACAATCGTTCTTATTGATCGAAACATTAGTTTGTTTGGACCATTCCAATCATCAAATTTGTTTGGATGCAATAAAATTTATTAAATTTAAAGAAACCGTTCTCTCTGTGTAAAACCTCATTAATAGTACATTTAACCATATAATGTTTTGTTTAACAATATATTCTAATAACAACAATCATAATTATACGGTTATGTGAAATAAATATTATGATTTTACAAACTATATTTTCACGTTATAACAACTACATTTTTTATAGTAAAAAGCACTATTTTATATGCTTGGCGCCTCAGGATACTATAATTTATAGTGAAATTATGGTATTTTCAACTATATTTTTTTATCAGTGTAAATATATATATATACATTTGTGCATGCACAAATGTGAAAGTCAATGATCCTTTTCATCGTGTTCGCAATCAAATTATAATTGCAGATGTTGTATCTCGTGATAATATTTCTACACGTTATTATTTATGATGCACTATAATCGCTAGTTAACTATATCCATCCCATAGGTACACTGAGAGAAAAATATATGGTATTTACATTAGAACCATAATGACATAGTAAAATAATTATAGTTAGAATTATCATATTTATAGTAAATGTTACCATAATGTTAGTTATAATAACAATATAGACATAGTATAACTGACCCATGTAAAATTTTTACCATAAATTATAATCATTTTAAGTAAAAATATAGTAGGATTGCAAATATAAAATGATAATAACCATTTCATATGGTTAGACTAATTCATGTCATAGTAAGGCTGACTATAAATCTGTGTCCATTTTACTATATTTTGTATGTTTAACTAAACTATAAATATATAGTTGATGCCAAAAATAACTAAAAAATATAGTGAGATTATAGTTATTCCAACTATTTTTTTCTCTCAGTGTACATACACTAATAATGAAAAATAAGCATAATTTTTATTTTTTATTTTATTTTAATTTACACCTCAAAATAAGAGAAGACTACTTACATTTTCAGTCAAATTAGAAAAGCAAAATATTGATTATAATGCGTAATTTAAAAAACGCAGCAGTAAAATTATATTAAACAAATAAGAACTAAATATGATTTAAAAAATAAAAACACTTTTAAAAAGAGAGATAAGCAATAATACACAAAAAATATACCCTTATATTATTTTAGAAATTCAAATATATAAAATAAAAAAGTGATCTGAAAAGTGGCTGAAATAGGCAAAACTTAATCAAATCTTCCAATTCTATTTTCATTAATAATATATATATATTTGATGGAAATGGAATTTGAAGATTATCTGGTACACCTTCTTTTGTAATTAGACTGATTGCTAATATATCTTTTAATATGCATAAAAGTATATTTTTAAATTCTTAGGCCGGTATTCATAGTCTTTAAGATCGTCTTAAGTAATGTCTTAAGACGCTAATACGGCTCTGTGATTGGTTCATGACATCTTAAGATTGAACTTAAGACGGTCTTAAATAACTATGAATACCGGCCTTAGTGCTTCTGCATGATAGTGCAATAATTTCAGATTTTTTGCCATCATCTATTACTTCAGACTATCAATCTATTACTGAAAAGGAAGCTGTAGATTTAAAACAAGTAATGGAGAATTGTGAATAATATGAGGTTTCCAACGCTGAGCTTTTTATGTAAACTCTTTCAAGCAAAGGGTAACGCAGCTGATGAACAGTATAGATAACATAACTGAATAAAAATCTTAATTATTACAACATAATGATATTAATAATTAAAATTTTTATTCAGTTTGTTATCAATACTGTTCATCAGCTGCGTTACCCTCTGCTCTGATGCTAAGACTGAGTGTATATTTTCCTATATGAAGATAGAATAAAGGCCGTAGCCGGATAAGAAGGGTCAATGTTCCTCCACACGGATTATGCTCATTTTTTTTCTTTGATTGCTATCAGTGTCTCTTACAATTTAGTCAAATATTAGCCTTTAACATTGAACTGTTTTGCTGTAAGAAATAAAAATAAAAATTTCAAAAATAATTCATCTTTTAATCGGCTGAACCGATTGTGTTGAAATTTTAATATTTTGTAGATATTATTGAGACACATTTTTGGAAAATACGGGAAAGGTTTATGATGACAGAAACATTGATAGAAAAATAAATAAATGTTGTCGATTTTTTTCAGTCCCGATATCTTTCTTGTACAATTACAAACAAATTTTTCTAGAATCTTGGAGCAGTTTCTTATCGGACATAATTTTTTGGAAGCAATAAAATGGGTAGGCGGTACTTTTAAAAAATAAAGTATTCTTCTTTTTTTTAAAAAATGATATGCTTTTGGTGCGGTCGCCATATATTTTATGTAGAATTTTGAGACAGTATTCTACAAGTAATTTTTTCGAGCCAATAAAATAGGTAGGCGGAAGTTTAAAAAAATAAGATTTTTTTTATTTTTTAAATTTATGATGCTTTTTGTACCATTGCCATATTTATTTTGTTATGTAATGTTTTATAATATAGTTTTATAATCTTTTGAGACGGTATTTTACAAGTACTTTTTTCGAACCAATAAAATGGGTAGAAGGTACTTTAAAAAACAAAATATTTTTTTTTAAATTATAAGTTTTTTGGTACCATCACCATATTTTTGTTTAGAATCTTGGAATGGAATCTGACAAGTAATTTTCTGGAATCAATTAAATAAATAAGTGCAGGTACTAAAAAAATAATAAAATATAGTAAATTGAAATAATTATAAAAGGATAAACTTTAATCGTATTAAATCAAATGTTTATTAATGAAGTACACATACACATACACGTACACACACTCAAAATAATGAAGTATACATACACATTCTTTCACATAGTCACTCTCATACGTCCGAGTTTCGGTTTAAGCCAATCAACTTGCAGCTCTTACAGAAAGGTAGCAGTTTCATTGGCTTAAACCGAAACTCGGTCCGAGTTTTGGTTTAAGCCAATCAACTCGCAGCTCTTACAGAAAGGTAGCAGTTTTATTGGCTTAAACCGAAACTCGGACCGAGTTCTCGGATCGTGGACACAAGGCTTAAGAATTCGTGCGTCCGCGTAAGCAATTCAGTGGTGTGTGTACGTGTACGGACATACACCACTACATGGAACCTAAAATTAGTTTTTCAACGTTGGTGACACTGAAACCGGAGTTTCGCGTTGCCACCACGCGAGGTCTCCAATATCAATTCGGAGTTTGCCTGGGTCACGGTCACGGTCTTCTACTCAGGGCCTAAATTCTGTACACGATACCGACAACTATCAGTGTCGTTGCGCAGGTTTTTCATATAGTATAAAAGCTGCGCAACGACACCGATAGTTGTCGGTATCGTGTACAGAATTGGGCCCCAGGTCTGGAAACTCCAGTGGTGGGGGTGTCTCGCTTAACGTCCACGTTTTCGGTAGTTCGCTCCGTGTCCGCACTAATCGTGTCGATCGAAAAGGGTCTAGAGACCCTGTAATAAGAGTCTAGCCATAAGCGATTTCGGGATAAACCAGTTCTGATACTTTTGATCAACTTTGCGTGATAATGACCTGACAACTATGGTCAATCGGTGTGCGGTGCCAAAGTGCGAGAAAAACTCGAAGAGTTTGAACCTCAAGCGTTCATTCTTTAAAGTGCCGGTGGACGAAACATTGCGCGATAAGTGGAGAGCTGCGATCCCGGGATTAAAGGCAACGCAATTTGTGTGCGACAGACATTTCGATGCCGGTTGTATTGTGAGGAAGTACGTGAGACACGATGCAAATGGACAGCTCCTCGCTGATGTAAGTAAAATTCTAACATACTCTGTATTTTCGGAGCTGATGAGCAGTCGGGATTTGCGAATACTAATTACATACGTGTTCTGATGCAGATTGCGTCGAGCGTCGGCAGCGTCTAAAAGAGAAGTTCGATGAAATTATTCGCAAGGAAGACTGGGAGGCAGATGATATTATTGAACGCGATCACGATTATTTCCTTTCGCCTGCACTTGATTGCATCATCTATTACGTCACAGGTTTCTATTTTCTATTATTTCTCCAAAACGTTATCTGAAAAACATCATGGGCAAGCAATATTAGTGGGTGACAAGGTAATTACGCTTCATCGCTTCGACTAACATCTTTTAGTATGCAGTTTAATATCGATCGCTTATTAATCCCTTTAATGCAGGCTTACGCTTTATCGCTTTGAGTAACATCTTTTAGTATGCAGTTTAATATCAATCGCTTAAATCTTTGTTATCGCTTATTAATCCTTTTAATGCAGGCTTCAACATTTATATTTTGATGGGACATTTTTCAGAACGGTTCTCTCAATTCTCAGCGAAAATGATTTCAAGCATTTGCAAAACAATTATACTGATATAATGTTTTGTGAACGCTATACGTTGTTCTCGCTGAGATACTCATTTTATATATTATTTCATGGGATATTTCAGGATATCTGTGCAAGCAAGTCCTTCGCCGATTTAAGTCCTGTCCTATTTGCTCCGAGGCTATCCTTAAGCCCGATAAAAATCCCACACTCGAGTCAACGCTGGTAGACCTGCGATCTCGAGGAGGATTAATTCATTCGAACCTCAAATTTTTTAATTTGATTCGTTACGTCGAAGAGTGTTTCGCGAAGCATGCCAAATCGTCCGAAGTCTTCGATCTAACAATCGAGGAGGTTCTCTCTAATTATAATTTTACATTCCCGTGTAAAGATCATGCCTCGGAGATTCTCTCTTATGCACTCTGTTATTATATAAGGTTGAGGATGCGCCAATTTACGTACCAGGAAAATCAAAAACTGAAAAAGAAATTTGTACCTTAAAGGAAATTGTCGAAATTGTCAAATCAATAAACAAGTTGATAATTAAAACCATGTCGCCTGCGCGTCATTCAAACCATGTCACAATAAGCGATTTTGTCAAAATCCTGCGAGAGAGAAGGATATACATTATCTCAATTATATCGCTGTAATATCGCTATTATTCGCTATCTACCTATTGCTGCAATACTTATAACACTTTTACAGCTGCCAAATGTGCTACGTTAAAGAGAAAATGTATATCCGTTTCTCTCGCAGGATTTTGACAAAATCGCTTATGGCCAGACTCTTATTACAGGGTCTCTAGACCACTTTTCGATCGACACGATTAGTGCGGACACGGAGCGAACTACCGAAAACGTGGACATTAAGCGAGACACCCCTACCACCATAAAATGGTGCGAGTTTCCAGACCTGAGTAGAAGACCGTGGTCACGGTCAGCTTTCCTGATTTCCGGTCGCACTGGTGAGGTTGAGCGTACTCGTCTCTTCCGAGAGTTCTCGGTTGCCAGTGCCACCGTTTCTCGCACGCTAAAAGTCCGCGTCCTGTACGGAGCGTTCTCCGTACGTCGGGCGTACCCGGCCGTGGCCTTTTGCCTTCCTCGACGTGTACTGTACAGAGCGTGCTCTGTCCTGCCGGGTGTTCCCGGCTACCGTCCGCGTGTACTGCGGAGGAGAGTACTCCTCCCAGTCAGGTGTACCCAATTACACGCAGCTTCCTGGCATTAAATACACGATCCTCGTGCCGCGTACCCACTCGCCATTTGCACGCATTCAACCGTGCAAATTATACACGCCTCGTGTCATTATATCGCGCACCTACTCGCGCCGCGTGCACGCCTCGCGCCTTTCTAGGGCATTTACGCGAATCTCCGAAATTAGGCGCCGCCCACTCACCGCGGTACTTTCACTTTCTAGCGCCGCCCCGCGTAGACTATCGACGCGCCCATCGATCGTGAGCCGAAACATCCCGCGAGCTACCGCCGCGAGCCGTGTCCGTAAATTCGGGAAACTAACGACGCCCCGCCTTGCGCATATTGTGTCAAACACAGATTGTAATACGTACACGAACTCGCCGTATAAACTGTATGTAAACCAGTTATTAAAAACGAATAAATTATCGTTAAACCAGATCTTTGAATATAGACCCGAGTATAAGCGCTTTTTCCTCCGCACCTTTTTCTCGACCCTGACCACGCCGCGAGCTACGATCCGAGCTTCGAGAACACAGGTTGTTTTACTTTGAGGTACAAATTTCTTTTTCAGTTTTTGATTTTCCTGGTACGTAAATTGGCGCATCCTCAACCTTATATAATAACAGAGTGCATAAGAGAGAATCTCCGAGGCATGATCTTTACACGGGAATGTAAAATTATAATTAGAGAGAACCTCCTCGATTGTTAGATTGAAGACTTCGGACGATTTGGCATGCTTCGCGAAACACTCTTCGACGTAACGAATCAAATTAAAAAATTTGAGGTTCGAATGAATTAATCCTCCTCGAGATCGCAGGTCTACCAGCGTTGACTCGGGTGTGGGATTTTTATCGGGCTTAAGGATAGCCTCGGAGCAAATAGGACAGGACTTAAATCGGCGAAGGACTTGCTTGCACAGATATCCTGAAATATCCCATGAAATAATATACAAAATGAGTATCTCAGCGAGAACAACGTATAGCGTTCACAAAACATTATATCAGTATAATTGTTTTGCAAATGCTTGAAATCATTTTCGCTGAGAATTGAGAGAACCGTTCTGAAAAATGTCCCATCGAAATATAAATGTTGAAGCCTGCATTAAAGGGATTAATAAGCGGTAACAAAGATTTAAGCGATCGATATTAAACTGCATACTAAAAGATGTTACTCGAAGCGATAAAGCGTAAGCCTGCATTAAAGGGATTAATAAGCGATCGATATTAAACTGCATACTAAAAGATGTTAGTCGAAGCGATGAAGCGTAATTACCTTGTCACCCACTAATATTGCTTGCCCATGATGTTTTTCAGATAACGTTTTGGAGAAATAATAGAAAATAGAAACCTGTGACGTAATAGATGATGCAATCAAGTGCAGGCGAAAGGGAATAATCGTGATCGCGTCCAATAATATCATCTGCCTCCCAGTCTTCCTTGCGAATAATTTCATCGAACTTCTCTTTTAGACGCTGCCGACGCTCGACGCAATCTGCATCAGAACACGTATGTAATTAGTATTCGCAAATCCCGACTGCTCATCAGCTCCGAAAATACAGAGTATGTTAGAATTTTACTTACATCAGCGAGGAGCTGTCCATTTGCATCGTGTCTCACGTACTTCCTCACAATACAACCGGCATCGAAATGTCTGTCGCACACAAATTGCGTTGCCTTTAATCCCGGGATCGCAGCTCTCCACTTATCGCGCAATGTTTCGTCCACCGGCACTTTAAAGAATGAACGCTTGAGGTTCAAACTCTTCGAGTTTTTCTCGCACTTTGGCACCGCACACCGATTGACCATAGTTGTCAGGTCATTATCACGCAAAGTTGATCAAAAGTATCAGAACTGGTTTATCCCGAAATCGCTTATGGCTAGACTCTTATTACAGGGTCTCTAGACCCATTTCGATCGACACGATTAGTGCGGACACGGAGCGAACTACCGAAAACGTGGACGTTAAGCGAGACACCCCCACCACTGGAGTTTCCAGACCTGAGTAGAAGACCGTGGCCTGGGTCTGCTGCCGACCCTTAACCTTTTTGATGAATGGACTAATGGTGATCCTCTGAGGGTGCCGTTACATGGCGCGTATTCTGCGTAATGCGTAACCTGCGTATTCTAGTGATTTAAGAGAAGTTACGTCCATGAGGGTGCGATCACATGGAGCGGAACAGCGTACGCAGAAAATCGCGGAACGAGAGCCTTGACCAATCACGAGCGTTCCGCTATTTTTGTTGCGCGAATTTACAATCCCTACGTTCACATGAAGCGTAACGAAAGCAACGCGGATTGCGCGCAACCAATCACAAGTCTTCATTTGAAATTTGTTAAAACTTTATTTTAATATTTTAAGCATTAAGTTACATATTTCTAACAGAAAACCCATTAAATGTAACATTTATGAACATGATAATAATAATTACTTGTAAATAGAATGGTTAAAAAGTAATTATTGAGACATACTAGGCCGGTATTCATAGTCTTCAAGATCGTCTTAAGTAATGTCTTGAGACGCTAATACGGCTCTGTGATTGGTTCATGACATCTTAAGATTGAACTTAAGACGATCTTAAATAACTATGAATACCGGCCCTAGTCGTTACGCTTTGCTCATTCCGCTCCATGTGAATGTAGGACTATAATTTCGCGTAAAGAATTGTTGCGGATGTGTCATCGCTAACCTCCAAACAGCTGGAATAAATTGTAAAATAATAATAATAACTGCCAGGTAATAAATAGAATTAGTAGGTGTTAATTTTTCTTACTATTTGTGATATTTTCTTGTTCATGTTGTCTCTTTATTAACGAAATATATGTTCTAGGTGCACAATTGCGCAATTCCGCGAAGTCTGTCCGCTGAAAACCGCGGAAAGTCGCTGAAAATCACGGAACGCTCGTGATTGGTCACGGCTCTCGTTCCGCGATTTTCTGCGTACGCTGTTCCGCTGCATGTGTTCGCACCATAGACTTATACAGGGTGATTCGAAACAACCTTTTACCGTTGAAAGTACAGATTCATGACAAAATTCTGAGACGACTTTTCCTCTTGCAAAATTTTGTCCGAAGCTTACTTTCTGAGTTATCAAGCAAAATATTTACCCTATCGCTGGCCGAGTACAGGAGGTAGACAGGAGCGGCGCGACTCACCATTAGACGCGGGCGTTTACGTCGGGTGCCCGCTGCGCGATCAGTCGATCGATCAATGGATCGAGCTGCGTCCCAATATTTACTGCCAGCACAGAAAATCTACAGTTCGCGTTATGCATAGATTTTCAAAACTGGCAATAACATTGGATAACGATAATTACAATGATACACGCACACACATGCAAGGACGTTTACTCACTTGTGTTATTGTTTTCTCTCACAAACCTCACTTAAATACACTTAACTTTACTCTTTTTACTCACATACTTAAAAATGTGCAATTATTATTAACAATACACAATAAGTCACATTACTATGTTTACGCAAGCGTTACTTCTGTAGTAAGTTACTCAAATTATCGTTTACGATAATCCACTTCGCGTAAACGGAGGTCTCTGCATAATTCACTCCGCGTAAACGGGAGTCTAGCAGAATTATCGTAAATTACTACAGAAGTAATGCTCGCGTGAACGTGGTAACTGTCAACTCGCTGTGTTTACAACAAGATGCACTGCTATCCTTTGAGTGTAGAAAGGTGTAGAGGTGCGCGCCATCTCTAGCCATCGCGCACCTCTACACCTTTCTACACTCAAAGGATAGCAGTGCATCTTGTTGTAAACACAGCGAGTTGACAGTTACCACGTTCACGCGAGCATTACTTCTGTAGTAATTTACGATAATTCTGCTAGACTCCCGTTTACGCGGAGTGAATTATGCAGAGACCTCCGTTTACGCGAAGTGGATTATCGTAAACGATAATTTGAGTAACTTACTACAGAAGTAACGCTTGCGTAAACATAGTAATGTGACTCATTGTGTATTGTTAATAATAATTGCACATTTTTAAGTATGTGAGTAAAAAGAGTAAAGTTAAGTGTATTTAAGTAAAGTTTGTGAGAGGAAACAATAACACGAGTGAGTGAACGTGCTTGCATGTGTGTGCGTGTATCATTGTAATTATCGTTATCCAATGTTATTGCCAGTTCTGAAAATCTATGCATAACGCGAACTGTAGATTTTTTATGCTGGCAGTAAATATTGGGACGCAGCTCGATCTATTGATCGATCGACTGATCGCGCAGCGGGCACCCGACGTAAGCGCCCGCGTCTAATGGTGAATCGCGCCACTCCTGTCTACCTCCTGTACTCGGCCAGCGATAGGGTAAGTATTTTGCTTGATAACTCAGAAAGTAAGCTTCAGACAAAATTTTGCAAGAGGAAAAGTCGTCTCAGAATTTTGTCACGAATCTGTACTTTCAACGGTAAAAGGTTGTTTCGAATCACCCTGTATAGATAGACCGGCTCCTGCCGTGAGAGCACGCGTCGGAAGATGTACGGTGCAGACATAGCCGTGGGGGGTCTCTTCTCTCTGTCTTCTGATCGCTTGGTGGGGATAGACGTCTAGCCCATCTATTCCCTAGTAGTCCCCACTCTAGACTTCTATCCCCACCAAGCGATCAGAAGACAGAGAGAAAAAACCCCCCACGGCTATGTCTGCACCGTACATCTTCCGACGCGTGCTCTCACGGCAGGGGCCGGTCTATCTATATAAGTCTATGGTTCGCACCCTGAGGGTGATAGTGGATTCACACCGAGCCCGGCGTCCGACGTACGACGTCCGATATCCAATAGAAAAGCTCGATTTCTAGAGAGTGTATCAGTCACTGATACACTCTCTAGAAATCGAGCTCTCCTATTGGATATCGGACGTCGTACGTCGGACGTCGGGCTCGGTGTGAATCCACCATGACAGTACATGAAGCGCGGAAGCGCGGAAACGCGGAAACGCGGAAACGCGGAACAGAATAGTAACTAGATTCCGCGTTTCCGCGAATTGAGTCCCGCACGTTTGAACGGAAAAGCGGAATCCGCTATTATCGCGTGTATGTACGTCGAGACGTCGACTCGGTCGACTGATGTAATAAATAAAAGATATTTGTGTAACAGAAAACAAGTTTATGATGACAGTTATCTCATATAGTTATCTCTGCATATCTTGTCGGTTCATCCCTTGCTTGCATAAGATATTTCATAATATTCATCAACATGATGTTTGGATACATAATATTATACTGTCACTTTTATATAATAATAAGTAATCGAAGTATGTAAAAGCTTTCTTTTTCAATCAGCTCCGAAATTTGATGGAGTATATACTGTATCCGCGTTGACAACGGATTTTTGACGCGTTCGTTCCGCGAGTTTGTTTCTCCTTATATTACATAGAGCACAATTTGCGCGGAAAAGCGGAACAGTATAGTGACAAATAGACATTTGTATTCATTTCTTAAAATTGTGTTCACTTAATTCATTGCAATTTTTATTAATATGCTTATCTTTTCAACTTATCTATTAAACACAAGCATTTTAATCAATAAATACCGTCAAAAATTAATATTTTATAATTCTCCGTTCCGCTTTTCCGCTCAAAATATGCTCCATGTAATATAAGGCATTCAAAACAGACGGAACGGAACGCGGAAATCTAGTAAATTTTGTCTTCCGCGTTTCCGCGTTTCCGCGCTTCCGCGCTTCATGTACTGTCACCCCCACGCTTCCTTCTTGCTTATTATGACTACGTTTACACAGCGGCTTATAAGCCGAAGTTATAACTGCCGTATACTATTCGATCCAAAACTGTTCTTCTTTTTATCAATATGATCACTTAAATATGAGCCTCTTTCATACTCTAAACATTTGAATTAATCTCTTTTGATATATACATACTAGAAAGTGTAGTTTAAAATCAAAAGAAGCTCTTATTTAAATGATCATTATGATCAAAAGAAGAGACGTTTTGGATCGAATAGTATACGGCAGTTATAACTTCGGCTTATAAACTGCCGTGTAAATGTAGTCACTCATATATTACACATCTTTATAGTGTTTCACAACTTTTTAATAATATATATAAATGGAAAATATTAAAAACAATGTAAAAACAATTTTGATATACGAGTAAAATAAATATTAATAATATTAATTAATCAATATTAATATTAATATAAGATTCATATTTTAAATACAATATAATATTAATATAATAATGTTAATAATGATAACTAAAGGCGATGCCCGGATACGCAAGTGAGGGCTATGATTATTGACGGGCAATTCGAATGCACTTATTGAAAAAAAAGACACGAAATTGGCTTTACTTTTTTATATCATCGCATAATTGGACAACACTCATAAGCTTATTAAGTAGAAGAAAAGAATTAGAGGATTGCAAAGGGTTAACTCGTTGCACTGATTAATTCAAAATTTATAAACATCAGTCAGCACTATTCCATGTATTAGGTAAAAAATTGTACATTTGTGTATTTTTCTATTGGGTCTTATAGCAAACTATACGAAAATAAAAACATAAGTATTTTGACTTCTGCGAATAAAGAAGTTATTAATAATAGATAAATTTTGGAAGATTTGTGTAAAAACTTGTAACATTTAACTAAAAAGTACAAATTTTAATTAGCCATAATTGTAGAAAATTTTTGAGCTGTACAAACAAATCGGTATTTGTTACTATTTGTACGAAGTTGTAGTATTTTATGAGAAACTAAAAACTGAATTGGATTCTAAGTTGCACAGTTGTACGATACGTAAATTGTGGTAGATTTCTATAGTCATTTATAAATAATTGTGGTATTCTACAAGTAAACAGATGTTTTAATGTTTTAAGATTTTGTTTCTTCTTAAATTTTTAAAATTTGTAGATCTCTGTACTATTTTTTATAAAATTGTAGTTTTTCATGAAATGCTACTTGCAATAATTTCTTGATTTGAGAACATTGTAATTTGTGGTACTATTTTGTAGATATTTCTACAAAAAAATAACTATTTCTACAAAAAATTAAATATTTCAACAAAAATGTACAAATTTCTATTTCTAGTCAAATTTTGTAGTTATTCATAGAAATTTTTTCCGCCAGGGCTAACGAGTATCTAGACGATATGTCTGTCCTTGCCAGATTGCAGCGCTTATATATAAAAAGTTCCGTAGATATCTTTTTTTGTAGGCGTTGAATCTTAGTTCTATTGCACGATATTATTCTTACATGTTTTTCCTAAAGGGCCCCGATCTTATTTTATATATATAAACTGCAATATTTTTGTATTAAGCAAATATTGTCGTCAGGTGACAGCTCTACGTGCCAAATATAAGTGAGATTTGTAATTTTTTTTCGTTTTTAATACAAACTCGACCGCTGCCCTCTACATTTTTGCGCGTACTTTAATTCTGAAAAAGAATTTTTCAATTCTATAAAGCCAATTCAAAGATATCTGTATCCAAAAAAATGGGAAATTGTATCAATGTTGTAAGTAAATGTAGGAATATTCCTATATTTATATCTTATATTTTATTCTTTTCCATTGTGCGTTACGTTTTTCTAATTCCGATTCCGGTAATTATGCATATTAAGACCCCACTCGCCAATGACCTTGACCTTGACGTATGTTGTCAAGGTCACCCTCCTGAGTGACCTTCAGAAGGTTTTAGCCGGCGGTCATTGTTTATTAAAAAGTTATAAACAAAAAAGTTTGAAAAATATAGCAGTTATTTTGAGTATTGAAAGGCATAAACGACCTTGACCTTGACATATGTTGCCAAGGTCACTCTCCTGAGTGACCTTCAGAAGGTTTTAGCTGGCGGTCATTGTTTATTAAAAAGTTAAAAACAAAAAAACTTTGATGGGGAGTTATTTAAAGCAGTGAATTGTTGGTATATTGAAAGGAAAGTTATTTGAAAGAGAATAGTTGATATATTGAAAAGTATATACACTATTTTATGTATATTAGAAAGCGTGAATACAAGTATTCTCTACTTTAATCATGGCAAAAGCATGTTAAATCTTTGTTAAAGCAGATAATGGTTATTGACAAAACCTATAGGTTAGTAACGCGCTTTACAAGTATGTGCTTTCTAAGTTGAAGCACATACAAAGCACATACTTATAAAGCGCGCCACTAACCTATAGGTTAGTGACGCGCTTTACAAGAATGTGCTTTGTAAGTTGAAGCACATACAAAGCACACACTTGTAAAGCGCCCCACTAATCTATAGGTTAGTGACGCGCTTTACAAGTATGTGCTTTGTAAGTTGAAGCACATACTCTCTATTCTCTGCTTTAACTTTTCTTTCAATATACCAACAATTCGCTACTTTAACTAACTTTCCTTCGTTCATACATGTACTATTTCCACATAAATATTAGTCATTTATGTCTATTAAAACTCAAAATAACTGTTATATTTTCAATTCTTTTTTGTTAATAACTTTTTAGTAAACAATGACCGCCGGCTAAAACCTTCTGAAGGTCACTCAGGAGGGTGACCTTGACAACATATGTCAAGGTCAAGGTCATTGGCGAGTGGGGTCTTAATATGCATAATTACCCCGATTCCTAATATATAATATTTATTTTTATTTCCTAATATGTAATATTTATTTATATTTCCTAATTTGTAATATTTATTTTTATTCCTAATATGTGCTCTGTTGTGCTCAGGGCCTTAGGCCTCGATCACACTGGACGCGTCAAGCGTCAAGCAGCGAGCAGCAAACCAATCAGCGAGGCGATATTAGCTAATATTAGCTCGCTGCTTGACGCTTGACGCGTCCAGTGTGATCGAGGCCTTAATGAACCTATACGGACTTAAGGCGCGGATCCAATGGAGATTCGTAAGCCTAAAGCCTTGTGTCCACGATCCGAGAACTCGATCCGAGTTTCGGTTTAAGCCAATGAAACTGCTACCTTTCTGTAAGAGCTGCAAGTTGATTGGCTTAAACCGAAACTCGGACCGAGTTCTCGGATCGTGGACACAAGGCTTAACCGTAATGTCCGTAACCGTAAAAATCGCCTCCTATCGTCTACAATGGCAGCCTATGTAACGTAACGTAAAGAACCGT
Source organism: Harpagoxenus sublaevis (assembly GCA_030770355.1). NCBI lineage: Eukaryota > Metazoa > Arthropoda > Insecta > Hymenoptera > Formicidae > Harpagoxenus > Harpagoxenus sublaevis. The sequence continues at coordinate 64,512 of JASTWR010000301.1, forward strand.
AAACTCATACGCGAATTCATGTTTGAATTAATTCTAACCTCTATGCTAATTTAACTTTTACAAAGTGCAAAAATTTCGCATTACTAATGGATATTCACCGTGTTAAAAGAACAACTCTTGTGGCTATTAACTTGGCTACAATAATTCTGCAATTATTGCGAAAAGAAAGGTTTTAAAACAAAAATATTGAGTTCAACCAATGTGTTTTATTACATTAGTGGAAGCAAAAATGTCATTTTCATATTCTTCCAGTTTATTAAAGACAGTTTTTCAAGTTTACTTATAGAATGTAACTCAATCTAACCTTTCTTCGTTACCGTAACGCCCGTAACGTAAAAGTTCAAATATACCAACTTTTAGGTATTACGGTTACGATCTTATGGTTACGCTTACGAATCTCCATTGGACCCGCGCCTTTAACGGACTTGAGTTCAATACCACAGTATAACCATGACTAAGGCCGGTATTCATAGTTATTTAAGACCGTCTTAAGTTCAATCTTAAGATGTCATGAACCAATCACAGAGCCGTATTAGCGTCTTAAGACATTACTTAAGACGGTCTTGAAGACTATGAATACCGGCCTTAGTTTCCACCGAGGGTTTAAACCGGGTCAGAATCGGGTTAGAGTCGGGTCAGAGTTGGGTTGACTTGCCTGTTTCCACCGAACCAGTGTTACACCAGAGTTACACCAGGGTTGCGGCCAGGTTGAACGTTACCAACTGTGCAAAATGTCAACAGTAGCTTGAAGGTTATGTGACTATCAGAACATTTAAAATATTATGGATCCGAGAGCCATAATATTAGTTGCACAGTACCAAAGTAATATGCATAAATTATTTCTCATATTACAAACTCGACAGTATGAAGTAAAACGTCTTCTGGAAGACTTATGTATAAACTCATTTATCAAATTGGCAACACTACAGTAACGCTAACTCAACTCTTGTCGTTTCCATCAAACCTCATTTAGGCCGGTATTCATAGTTATTTAAGATCGTCTTAAGTTCAATCTTAAGATGTCATGAACCAATCACAGAGCCGTATTAGCGTCTCAAGACATTACTTAAGACGATCTTGAAGATTATAAATACCGGCCTTAGACCCTACCTTAAAATTTTGTTGGGTAGAGTTGACGTTCGAGTTTGGTGTTTCCACCGCAAGAGCGCTCACTCCAACTCGATTCTGACCCGACTCTGACCCAGTACAAACCCTCGGTGGAAACTTACTCCATGCAGTATGTTCACTCCGTCAATTGTTCTGTATCTTTGTTGCGACCAATCAGAGGATTTGTTGAGCAATGTTGAGCAACAGTTGATACCATGTTGATACATGGTAGAAAAAAAACAAGGTATGCTGTTGCGCATCCTTTCTAATAACCAATGAGTGCGTTGGGCCAAGCAGGAGACATATTAGTTTATTGGCCAATAGAATTAAGACCGCAGTTTTTTAAATGAGAATTAAGTTCTTTTTCTGTTCTGCATATAATGCAATTTTATTTCATGTAATAATTAATTTTAAGTAAAAAATGTTAAAATTATATATAAAGAAATATTAAAATAAATGTAAAAAAAGCAATTGAACAATATAATACATGTATGAGGAAAAAGTAAATAATTTTCTGAAGTTTTAAAAATATTGTGGATATAAGATAGGTTTATTTAAATACAGCAATTTTACACACACACACACACACACACACACACACACACACACACACACACGCACGCACGCACGCACACACGCACACACGCACACGCACGAACACGCACGCACGAACGCACGCGCACGCACGCACACGCACGCACACGCACGCACACGCACGCACGCACACGCACGCACACGCACACGCACGCACACGCGCGCGCGCGCGCACACACACACACACACACACACACACAATAAATGTAATAAATATTTTATTTTAATAACACGAGAAGTTGTGTTCAATAAGTTTATTATTGAATAGTATACAAGAAATTGATATGTGACAATGAACATATGTGGCACGCTGATATTACAGATTTCAATACATGAGTTTTGAAACTTTTTTGTATAAACGTTTTTTTTTTTTACATCAGACACTAATTTCTTATTAATTTCTCGCAATCTTATGTACGTTCTTGTACGAACAAGACATAGCATTACTTCTTCAGGTATACCATACTCTTCTGGTATTTTTTCCATTGTTAATTTAGTTACCCGGAAAAAAAAATTTTATATAATCATATATAATTATATGTAAATGCTCATATATAATTATATGTCAAATTTGGAACGATATAATTTTATCTGAATATATATATAAATGTATGATTCTACAAATTTTTATATAATTTTATATAATTATATATAACTTCATATTAGGGTTTACTTTCAAAGGATTGTATATTGTCGTATATAATTATATATGATTGTATATAATCATACATAATTTTGTACTTTTTCGCATCCACTGCAGAAAATTTTTAATTTTTAAATAAAGTGTGCCACTTTCTTATAAGAGTGGACTCCACAATCATACATCTGATACAAAAGTTAGTTGATTCACTTGGCGCGAGATACTGCCGTGAGTGCCGTGTCTCTTGATACCGTTCTTATACCATTGTTCGTCAAATTTTAAATACGAGAAACAGATCCCATCGGATGCCATCTATCGGATAATCCAAAATTAAAAATGTAATATGTGTTTATGTATGATTATATATAATTATATATAAACATGTACAATCATATATAATCTACGATAAAAGCTTCTTATATATAATTATATATATTTATGTATTTTAGGATTTACTATATTCAGAAAAATTCTATATATTCCATATTTATTTATATAAAAATATATTAATATGTATAATTGTATAAATTTATATATAATTTTACGTGAGGAATCAGATGTAATTTTATATAATTATATAGAAAAATATACATTTCGTATAATTGTATACTTTAATATATATGTATATATAATAATATATATGTATGCATTTCAAAATTTTCTAATGTGTACAAAATTATATATGCTTATATATAACTATATATAAATATATACACTTACATATAATTATATAAAAATTTTTATAATTTTATATAAGAATCTAGATATAATTATATGAAATTACATAAAAGAATACATATTTATATACAATTATACATAATTTTATATGTTTACATATAGTTATATAAAATTATTTTTTCCCGGGTACAGTCTTAAAAATCCACATACTTTTAGATAAGCCAGAAGTTCCGTGGAATTCTTCAAAAATCTTGTTCATAATTAACGCTGCTTCAATGAAATGATCAGAGGGATATGTCAAATGACCATCTGATACTGTTAAAACCCAATCAGGCTTATGCGGTAAAAATTCATCATTTTTCGTATAGTCTCCTAAGAAACTATATTGCATACGAAACCTATAAGCTACGTAACCTGCTATATAGGTAACAGCTTCACGTTCAATAATATCTTCAACTTCAATTATTCTCTGTTGATCTTGAGAAAAATCATCTAAAGATAAAAATAAAGTTTCAAAGTTTACAGTAAAGATAAAAAGAAAGTTTCAAGTTTTTGTTTCTAATAAAAATGTTATACCACTTTAAATTATAAAATTTTAAGTAATATAACAATTATATACAATTCTATTTTAATTGTAAAATATAATTTTGCATTAATATATTATTAATACAAAATTATATTTTAAAATTAAATTAGATGATTATATGTATGAACTTATATACCCGTATCATTTAACCCTTGATCAATAAAATCGAATTCGTTCAATTCAGCGTTAAAGTAAGCAGCTTCTTCATCAACTTCAACTAGTTCAACTAGTTCAACTTGTTGCTCTCCTTCCGTAGATTCCAAGGCATATGCCATCATTGCATCTGTTCTGTCGTTGAAATCTATCAAGGTAAAATCCTCATCTTTTTCAGTGTTCCGTTTTTCAGGAAGTATATCACCAGAATGTTTTCCTAAGATATACCATCTTAATCTATATCGAAAATTCAAGGCTGATGGTTGGTCATTCGTTGCACCCATAGATCTTAGGTATGAGAAAAGGTTTTCTAAGCAATTCTGCGTCAATCGATTCGTTAAAATAAAAGATATTTTAAAAGTTGATAATTGAAATTTTGTTGCAAGTACACCAACAACTGTTGAAGAGAGTTATTATTTAAAATAACTTCTTTTTGAAACGGCAGTAATGACTTGTGATTTCCAATTTTCATTGTAAGCATTGTATTTGTCACTTTACTTAGAATTTCATTCTGACGCTCTAAATTTAATCCATAAGGTTCTTTACCAGGTCTATATCCTCTGGATACTTTACTATTAAATACATCAAACCATGCATCTATTGATTCCATGAATTCAGAAGTCACATCATAATTATCTTGACTTAAAAAACCGTGTTCACCACACCATAAAACACCTCGTGCAGTTGTCTTGGAGAAAAGTTTAGCAACTGTAGATACCTTTTGTCTATTTGATCCGGAAACATTTAAATGTCTGAGTAATTGGGAAAAGAACTTTTAAATCTCTGTTTTCATTTACGGATAAAGCTTCTTCTATGCAGTCCTTTGAAACAAGTTTTCCATTTACAAGAAAGCTATTATCCAGAAAGTGATTCCTTATTAACTTTAACAAGTGAGGTGCATCGTTAAAAATAAAAACTTTGTACTCTTCGTTAGATGGATGTTGAAAATAAGAATTTTGTGAACTTCCAATTCCTACGTTCATATAATTCAAAACTTTAGCATTTGTTGGGCCTAAATCACATGTAAAAGCAACTACAATGTAAGTAGCTTCATACAGTTCTGATATTATATTATTTACGATATCCTTACTAAGAAGTTTATCGTAGTCATAAAAAATAGTTTGTTTCCACTTATCAAATAGACCTCTGGCCATACCAACTTGCACTGTTTTGTGTGACCCAATAACTTTCTTTCTTTTTATCTATTTTCATTTTCTGAGAAATATGTATTTCATCAAAGCACCCAGATAGCAAAATGCTAGCAGTATGCCAGCAGTATGCCAGCAGATTCAATCACGAATTTGCAACAGATTCCGCTCCGCTGCGTCCTCATTAAGCTTTGGTTCTGCCAGCACAATGTGCCAGCACAATGTGATGGCAGAAATGCAGCAGAAACGAAGCACGGTATGCCGTCACGATATGATGCTAGAAATGCAGCTAATAACAAACAGAGCCAGCAATATTAGTTATCGACAGCAGATGTATAGCAGAAATAGAGCATGATGTGTTGTCACAATGTGGCAGCAGAAACACGGCAGAAATGAATCAGGATTTTCCTGATGGAAAAATATCTTTTAGAATTATTTTTAATATATATATATATATATTTTTTTTAAATCAAAATTTCTATAAAAACTCATATTTTCTCAGAATTTTTATACGAATTGGAATGTTTTTCAGAAAAACTCAGAAAAAATAAGAATGATATGTTTCCCCAATATATGTATATATATATATACTCGTAATATGAGAAAATCTATGTTAATTTATCAGAAATTTTTATTATACATACATATATTGAGAATTATTATTTTCAAAATGTTATTTTTCAAGTGTGCCACTCTATTATATGAGAGTGGACTCTACGATACAACTGATACAAAAGTTGTGTCGTACCATGATTTATCTTAAACTTAGGCGCTGCTTGGCGCGAGACGTTGTCGTGTCTCTTGACACCGTTCTTATAGCATTGTTCGTCAAATTTTAAATACAAGAAACAAATCATATTGGATGCCATCTATCGGCATTAAATTAGTTCGAAAATCTTCATCCAATTTAATTCAATACGACGACAGAGCATGCTAAATTTCTGCTGCGTTTCTGCCATCATAGCGTACTTGCTGACAAGTTTGATTTCTGCTGACAATCTGTTGTTACACTGTGAGAGCAAGTTATGTGCAATCGCAGTGTGCATTCTGCTGGACACATTGTGCCAGTATACGATGTTTGAAATTTGCTCTATTTATGCTGATAATCTCGGCTCAATTTTTGCCGCATTTCTGCAATTACATTGTGACGCACGTAATGCTTGATTTTTGCTGCGTTTCTGACGGCATTAACTGAAACGGCATAACCTGCTAAAATATTGATAGCATTCTGTCGCTATAATATGTAGCACATAAATTTCAAAACGTGCTCCAGTCAGATTTTGCTATCTGGGCATATAATGCAAAGTCTTTGATGCAACTGCAATGATGGCGCTTTCTTTTTCATTAAAAAGACAACATCAGATAAAATTCCTTCTTTTAACTCCATACGAGATGCCCAGTTCCTAAGTGTGGATAATCCTGGTAACGGGTAGTGATTTTCTCTTAAAAAACGATATGCTTTTGGGCTCAAGCTTCTTAACATTATTGCAGCAGATATGTCTTCAAGACCCCACTTTATTCTTTTTTTTCTTTCATTACTCATTAAAACGTCAATTTGCTTTGGAGTGAATATCCTTTTAAGCACATTATAGACATTTTCTCTTATTACACGTTTCGTAACTCTTGTCTTTTCTCTTTGCAATCGTTTTACTTGTTTCTTAAGCAAATCGTTTTCCTTGTTTGTTTGGCTTACTTTTTTCATCAAATCTTGAATAATTTTATCTTGTAATCTAAAAAATATTATTTATTTGAAAAATTTTGCAATATGCAATAAAATATTTTTATGTCTAAAAATTACTTGATCTTTACTAGGATGTATGTATATATATATATATATATATATATATATATATATACATCCTAGTAAACATCAAGTAATTTTTATATATACATATATATATTTCAGCTGATATTTTATAATCAGACAAACAATTAATTTTGTTTACCTTAAGTGCTCAGGCTTATCAGTCTGTGAATTACTTTGTGTGTTTACCATTGTATCGTCACTTGCACTGCTGAAAGTAAAAAATATTGAAGAAATGAAAATATAAAACAACATGCAATAATTTCTTGTACAGCAATACAGTCGTTAATACACATGAAATCAATAAAATTGTACCTAGCATTTTCTTTTGAAGATTGCATAAAACATGTTTCTGTTTTATTTTCCATTAAAGTATCGATCAAATTGGTCTCGGACTCACTGAAGCTGTTTTTGCTGTTAAAAAAAGATATTACTTGTAAATAGAGTTTATTGCAATCTTCATATATTATAATAAGAAAACATTTTATATAATACAATAATACACACCTGCTGTTTTCATTAACATTTATCATGTTGTGTTGATTTTGCACTTCCTTTAGCACTTCTCCTTCCTTCAATAGTGGCAAATTTTCTGTTGGAATTGCATGATCATGAAGTCTTCGTAATTTCTTAGGCGAGTAATTTTCGCAGTTTGCTAAATACGCTGGCTTTGGTTTGTAACAGCTTGGTGTAAAGTGGACAGAGCATATGCAAGCTACAAAAATTAATTTCAATAAAGTATTAAAAATATATGCCTCAATATTATAATTTATATAGATTCAAAATAGCGTACCGTTTTTTAGGTTAACATTTTTCTTGGAAACTTTTATCCATTTTAAAGCAGTTTCTTCATCCTTTGGATAAGAGAAAAATTGAATATTTTTCTCTTTTGCATTCTCGCTTCTATTTTTGCATCCACTTACACTACACACAGGCATTTTAAAAAAGACAAATTAAGCCGAAACACGTTCACTTCTGACGTATGTATATACATTAGTATATCTATATATATTCAATATGGCGCTCGCTTGGCCCGTCGCCATGTCTGCGCAAAACATGCTCAATTTCGACCCCTCTAACGAGCACACCTTGTTTTCTTTCCACCATGTGTTGATACGCCGTTGGCCGCAGCCATAATAATGGCGGCGAATCGGGAACCGATAGATCAAAGGCCGACAGAGAGTGCACATACTGGTTATACTGTGTTCAATACCGCGGACACTCACACACAGACTACGTTTACACGGCGGCTTATAAGCCAAAGTTATAACTGCCGTATACTATCCGATCCAAAACGTTTCTTCTTTTGATCATAATGATTATTTAAATAAGAGCTTCTTTTGATTTTAAACTATACTTTATTCTAGTATGTATATATCAAAAGAGATAAATTCAAATGTTTAGAGTATGAAAGGGGCTCATATTTAAGTGATCATATTGATAAAAAGAAGAACAGTTTTGGATCGGATAGTATACGGCAGTTATAACTTCGGCTTATAAGCCGCCGTGTAAACGTAGTCACAGTATACAAGACACACACACATTTAATACACATCCCGTTGTAAAATTACCATTTATACCTGTTTATGGAATTGGCCGGTATGGGTGCATTACCCGCCCGGTGCCAGTAATCCTAAGAAGGAGAAGGAATCGATGATTATTAATTAGCATATGTATGAGATAATTTGAACCCCCACACACATTTTACGCAAAGATTTCTTCGATTTTTAAGCATATATATATATATATATATATATATATATATATAAATTGCAATTAAAACTTTAATCATAGAGTATGATATATTAGAGTTTTAATTGCAATTTATATATATATATATATATATATATATATATATATATATGCTTAACAATCAAAGAAATTTTTGCCTCTATGTGCCTCTATGTGGACAGGAGGCAATTTGTACTTCATTTCTGTTGCTTTTAATGCATATAATATAGCGTACAAATAAAACTGACAGCAGGAAATAGGTTGCTCAAATCTTATTTTTTTCTTCTATAAAATTGACTTTTTATATATCTTACAGGGTTTCGAAATGTATCGCGATAATTAAATATGATAACCTCAATTTCCTTAACAGGATATACAGTAATAACGGAATAGCGAGTAATGTAATTAAATGTATGGAGACAGAGAGAATGGGAGACGAAAAATTCCGTTACACCAGGGACAGAATTAGGAATGTTCAGTCAAAGCTCGGGGCAGATGGCGCCAGTGGTGTTAACCACTGTCATGGCGGCGTAACATGTATGTGTTGGTGTATGCGTGAGTTTATATGTGAACACATCTGTAAAATTGTATCATCGGTAGATATAATAGGTATCTGTTAACAGATCATTTACCGATGATACAATTTCACAGAAATGTTCACATATAGGCTCACGCATACACCAACACATACATGTTACGCCGCCATGACAGTGGTTAACACCACTGGCGCCATCTGCCCCGAGCTTTGACTGAACATTCCTAATTATAACGATTTTCTTTTATATTTAAAAAGCAATTTCGTTTCATCAATCTTGACATATAATATACAGGGTGTTCGGAAATTCAACCGACCAACTTTCAGAGATTGTCGGGGGCACCATAAGGATCATTTTTTGCAAATAGACCTAGGGTCGGAAACGTGTCGTTACATCGCTACGGCAAATATCTCGAAAGATACGGAAGATACGGAAAAATGTTTCAGAGTTCAGAAAAAAGTCGTATGGTTTCAAGTGGGACATAAGATGGTGGCAACGATTTGACCTTGGATGGTCGTTTGGAGCTCACGTAAACGTCACCTTTAATTTCTTACATGGAACCCCCTATGTTGTAGTATATCGTTTGAAAGGGCATAAAATAAGAAAAATTTTGGCGCTAATTAGAAGTCAATACGTTGATCCGTTCGGCAGTTATTTAGGGTCAAAACTTGACTTTTTCCAACTTTAACCTTAAATAACTCCCGAACAGATCAACGTATCGACCTCTGGTTTGCGCCAAAATTTTTGTTATTTTATGCCCTTTCAAGCGGTATACTGCAATATGGGAGTTTTACTTAAAATTTTTTAGTGTTCCAGGGAACTCCAACTCAAAAATTTGAAATAAAACCCCCATATTGTAGTATACCGTTTGAAAGGGCATAAAATAACAAAAATTTTGGCGCAAACCAGAGGTCGATACGTTGATCCGTTCGGGGATTATTTAAGGTCAAAGTTGGAAAAAGTCAATTTTTGACCCTAAATAACTCCCGAACGGGTCAACGTATTGACCTCTAATGCCCGTTTCTACCAACGTCGGTTAACTATAACCTTAGGTTAACTCACTCTTCGTCTCTTTCTAAGGGGATCAGTTAGAAAGAGACGAAGAGTGAGTTAATCTAAGGTTAAATTTAACCGACGTTGGTCGATACAGGCATAAGTGAAATTAGCGCCAAAAATTTTCTTATTTTATGCCCTTTCAAACGATATACTACAACATAGGGGGTTCCATGAAAGAAATTAAAGGTGCGACGTTCACGTGAGCTCCAAACGACCATTCAAGGTCAAATCATTGCCACCATCTTATATCCCCCTTGAAACCATACGACTTTTGTCTAAACTCTGAAACATTTTTCCGTATCTTCCATATCTTTCGAGATATTTGCCGTAGCGATGTAATGACACGTTTCCGACCCTAGGTCTATTTGCAAAAAATGATCCTTATGGTGCCCCCGACAATCTCTGAAAGTTTGTCGGTTGAATTTCCGAACACTCTGTACATGTTACGAATCACCATATTAGTGCTATTAAATTGGCACCAGATAGAAAAACTTTTGTGTTTATAAAAAGATTGGACATGTGTCTTTGAAGTTGAGATATAAAAGTGCTAGAACACTGATAATAATCATACATATAAAGGCTACTGATGATCATTTCAATAAGTTATAACGTGCGCGGGTTATACATTAAGTTTACAAATACGTGCCAAGTGTGGTCTACAATATACGTTATACATATATATATATATATATATATATATATATATATATATATAAACAAAGATAAGATTTTACGTTGTTAAACATTTTCTTTTCGTAGTTCTACATATATGAGCATCACATTTTTTGCAATTACATATAGGTCACCGGATCACACACGCGTAGCAGTTTTAACCGCGCATCAACGACTGCATTCCCAAGTGAGTCCGGTATGGAGGATATGGAGAGAAACGTTGCGAGAGCGTGACCAAATTACGCGTTCGATCAAATCGATTCGTAGTCTCGCGAGTGAGAACACATAGCTTTGTAAGAAAGATCCTATTTGTGTGTGTGTGTGGCGCGCGCTTGTGTCGTAGCTAAAAATATTTCGTTAACAAATATGACGAGAACAGTTCTTCTTTTTCGTAATGTTTGACATTTAAAATTTAAATTGTATTTAAATCTTGAACCATCCAAGAATTTTTCAGTTTCCTGCGATGTCGTTGTCGGTATAAATGTTTGCTGCAATAATTCTTTTATTTTATTTAACAACATGCCATAAAAAACTTTTTGGCAAAGTGTAGCTTAATGTGCATAAATTAATGTATTATAATTAATGTGCATAAATTATACTAAAAGAAAATAGTTTCCTTGGCGAGAGAAAATATTGTGTATTAATGCAGAAATATTAAATATTGTGTTAATAAAATTGTTATTAGAGTCATTGTTAGGAGAGTGATCATCGAGTGGATAATTTTTTTTCTCAACCTTGCCGATATCGGTGACGATATCTCGAAGCAACTGCTGTGGATTGACGAGATAGGAGGCCAGTTGTAGTCTTGGATAATACATTCGCCGGTTCGGAGTATAAATGAAGGACAATGACCTAATTGTGTGCAGAACGTTGTTGTGCTTCCTTGATGGTCAATCACCGTGCGCGCAATTCATATTTAATTATTTAATATTTATAAGTGTACTATGTTAAACTAACTTGTTTCCTTATCGAGACACATTAAAAAAAAAACAAAGAGAGAGAGAGAGAGATAGAGAGAGAGGAAAAAGAAAAAAGAAAGAAAAAGTCGGACAATTTCTCAAAACGGGAACGGTACAGTTTTGCATGTTGCAGCTGACAAGAGCATAAATTATTATGAAGGTAAGATACAACATATTGTGCAAAAATTAGATCGTGTTTATCGAAAGTACTTGAACTGTTACGTGACTTCTTCAGAGCGTTACAAAGATATTTACAAAAAATTCACGCTATATTATATCTCTATTATGGCATATGCTATTGTATAACAATAATTTGCCTTAATTATACGAAAGATCGAGCTTAATCGAAATCATTATACGGCATGCGGTAACGCTATAAGTGCGATACGCTATTAGCTATATTTATTGACGGCGTGTAAGCTAATCATGATAGATTTTCCATAAAAAAAATTACAACTCGCCACTGATTAAAATATTGTTTATAAATTCCCGCCTTTCCTATTAATAGGATTTATTAGTAGGAGTTTGTGACTGATGTCAATTCAGTGATTTATATTTCCGAATATATAAGTAATATAGAAGCTTTTTAACAATGAGCACGGGTTGTTTTAAAAAATTTCAAGGCAAGGTTTTTGTGTCTCAGAAATCTTACGTTTCGATCCGCTCGCTGCTCAATCGATCCACAATCGAGAGCGGCGAAGGATTCGACTTTTGTCAAATGCAAATTGATGCAATAAACCATTAGACGTGGTCAATGATCAATACTTATATGATATTAATTCGCAGTTGAACCGTTCAATGTCACGTTTCGCAGTTTCACATTTTCACATTTTATACATTTTATATTTTCTTCTCGTTCTTCGAGCTGGTTATATACTCGCTTTTCCCGCGAGCCCCCAATGTGGCACAATGTCCCACATTTAGAGCACTAACGATTCATGGGGCAATTTTCTCTTTTACGGGTTTTACGAATACGCGGGTACACGCTTATTCGTGTATTGACGTATAATTTACGTCAATGACATGGTCTAAAGAGCCATAGCCCATGACGATTGGCGATGACGATGCTGTAAAAGTTAAGGAAAAATTGTTTTGTTTTCACTTGCGTTTAAAATAATCAGAACAATCTCTTTCACAATCAGTTTTTCCGTTGAAATTTTTCGTTGAGGAAGCGAGATAGACTGATAGAGAATTGATTCGATACGCTGTATAGTGTATATATAAATTGTAGACAACTAGTTGGATTTGTTGGCTTCTCGCCGTGTGTATCTGCTTTTCCGAAGCAAAGAATAAGATTAGAAGACCATTCGCTCCACAGTACGCTCCTACGCTGATATTAAAAAAGCCTCGACCCATCAATCAAAGAATATCTATGGGAAATACCATTCATATCGGTGGTGGTCTGTCTTCTCATCAGAGAATACCTTACAAGCACGCCAATTACAGGTAAGTTTTAAACGTCAAGTGTTTCCGCATTTGTCTCTTTCCGTTCTATCGCATCATCCGTGATAATTTCATTCCTCAATTTTAGAATTCGCCGCCCGGTATACAATGTTCTGTCAACTACCTGGAAGAATCAAATCCCAATGCGAGCAGTATCCGTGAACAACCGTCCAATTTTGCCACAACGTGCTCCCACTAAGGAATTTTACTCTATAAACAAGGTACCGGAATACAGTCCGGAATACAGACCGGAACTAGTAGCGTTGCCACCTACTCATCGCGGGGGTGTCGACGACGACAAAGGACCTATCCACACAATCCCGGCACCAAATTTGAGTCCAGCGGCGAAGCCCTCAATACGATACAATACGGCCGATACAGTCAATACGGCCACCAATTTGGAAGATGTCGCCGATCACCGACTATACTCGAGCGATCTCAATTACCATACTCCCGCACAAAGTAAGTACAAATTTTTATTGCAAATTTTCGTTACAGTTACATTTTGAGGATGGGTAGAATGTAGAGATGCAGACGGTGATGTTACTCTCGTCGGTGGATGTTATACTTTTGTACAGATCCTAGAAGAACCACTTTTGGATCAGCTACGATTAGCAACAGTTTATCGTCGCAGGGAACAGCGACGAGCTCGATTCCGCCCCAACCAGGGAATCAATACCAAGTTAAGGAAAGCAACGACGTGACTCTAAAGGAACATGAAACTGTTCAGCCGGCCATCCTTCAACCACAAGATTTGGATATAACGAGGCTGTACTCGATTATAATTAATAATCCTCAGCCGCAATCCAACGAGTTTTTTGCAAATCACCCGGTTAACTCATTGCCAGATACGAGTGTTATAGGTTCGAATGTACAATTTGGCCAGTCAAGCACGCCAATGCAAACGAATCTTCATAGCTCCCTAAACGTCGGATTTCCTTCCACCGCCATTCCGCAGGCACCATACGCATACACCATAGCGCGGCAGGACCTACCAGCCGCGGACCTTCACGTAGGTCATCCGGCTCCAGCAGGGCCACCGTTGTCAGCTTCACAACTCTACAATCTGTTAAATAATTTTCCATACAAACTCGCAGAGCAATATACAACAGGTAGTGCATCTATACAGAATACGTTAGCGCAGAGTAGATTTATACCGATTTAGAAGGAAATCGCGCAATAAAAGTGCGTACAATCATGTAGATTCGTAGGAAATGAGAATGTAAACTCATTATTCGCACAATAACTTTCGAATAACTTTCTTCACGCTGCTCTCTTTCTGCAATTCTTTCGAAAAGTCGAGATTAGCTCTTACAATTCGGGCAATATTCAACTTGATATATATTTATTGAGATAATATTGATTTCGCTCGATTGAAAAGATCAATTTATTATACTCAATTCTAATAATTGTAACCGCAATTTCTTCCTCGGTAATAAATTCTTCGGCACGACATATAGTGTCGTCGCTAGAGAATATATGAAAGTTATATATCTGTCCAATTCTTATTGATTATTAGATCAGCAACACATCCTTCAACAGCAACAACTCGGCCAAACACTTGAATCGGAACAACTTGCGGCGACAAGCTTTTCTCAACCGCAAATGCATTCCTTCAATTATGACGAGCAGACTAACCAGTTGCAACAGCGGCGACAGCAGCAAATTTTACCCGACCAGGATTACGCCTCCGAAAGTGTCACGGCAGATTACAATCTCGATCCAGAATCTTCGGTAGACATACGTGAACAAAGTGACAATGTGCACTCTGGTGAAGAACTTACATATCCTATAGGTGGGGCGGAACAGTCTGAAAACAATATTGAATACGGAGAGATGACCCATCGGAGAAATCCGACGACATATTTCGATACAGTGACCGACGATAATGCTATATCGACGAGATTCTACACGACACTTCCCAATAGAGAAGCTGCTGAGAAATTAGCCGCGCTGGCTGCTGCCGGTAACGTCAACAGTCGTCTCATTGGCCAGCTTCGGAAACAACAGGAAAAAGATATACGGAAAGACGAAGCAATGCCGTTTAATCATAAGAACGATAACGGTGATGACGCAGTAATTCAACACGGTAAAATGACACGGTCGCAGATCGATGGTGATCAACAGCAAAAATATAATCAACAGACGAAATCAGATCAGAATATGAAAATCAGTCAGCAGCACCACCATAGGCAAAGCGTACAAAGCGATGAAAAGTCACCTCTACAAATTACTGTGCCTGACGAGAGTGATTACGTTACGAGCAATAACGATCAAAGTAACGTGAAGAAAGATGATGTCGGAGACATCGAGTACGAATACGAGAATGAGGATGGGGAAATTGAAGATGTGCAATCGGCGACTTTGCTCGATGGAAAAACGACGTCGCACGATAACGATTCTCGTATTGAGTTTGGCGTGCGTTTGCGTTCTTAGAAAACTAGGAAGCAAAAATATTGTCGAACACGCATACGTGTAGGTATTACTTTTTAATAATTGACGATTGCTAGAAAAAGGTACAAGTAGTATGTTGTAAATTAATAATTTATTTAAAATTACTTATGCTGCCTGTGTGTGAGAATCGCGTGAAAACGCATGTGTTACGCCGTATGTATTTATTATATCCCGTTGACGTGGACAATCGACGAAAGTCTATCAATTGCGAAATTTCATTCATGCTGCTTCAAATATTCGCACATCATCGTTTGGGCATTAACGGGTAAATCAATAACAATTTCGAGAAAGATACCTGTAACTGATACTTTACTCCGAGTACAAGTTATTAGTTTATTAAGTATCTTATATATCTTTTACTTTCTCTCGCCTTGCGAAAACTTGACGGAATTAAAAGTTTAGTATTCAAAATTATCGTGTACCGTAAGACAAGTGCTACATGACAGATGCCTCTACGCAAAATTGGAAGGGTAACTCAATTGTACCGTTTATTTCTTTTTTTGTCATTACTATACATTTGCAAGAAGAAAAAGTTGCTGCAAAATATACTTTGTAAAATATTACGAGGTAACTTACATTACACATTACTCATTAGACTCCTACCGATTTGTGAATCTGAGTTTCGTCTTAGATCTTGTAGGAAAATAAAGCTTGTAGGAAAACGCTACTACAAGTGATCTATAAACCATGGCCTACCGTCATTTGCAAGCCGTTTCGTGAGAATATCACAACCGGTCTCCGTTACTAAAAGCGTATGCTCAAATTGCGCTGACCATTGACCATCTAATGTAACGGCAGTCCAATTGTCGGGCCATGTTTCGTCCTTCCACGTACCTTGGGATATCATTGGCTCGATTGTGAAGCAGTGCCCGGGTTTCATTACACCTACCGCCTTATTTTCTAGATAATAAAGTTTATATAACTTTTTTTCATCAAAAGAACAAAATTCACTCCTTACTGTGGAAATCACTTTGGGAAAGCTACTTACTGGCATAATGCGGCACATTTGGCGCGGTATGAAACAAACGATGAATTCCATGGCCGCAATAGCTACGAACCACGCTAAGACCATGCGCCTGTGCATGCTTTTGTATGACATTACCAATCTCTCTATATTTTTCACCAGGTTTCACAATGTCAATGGCCTTGGACAAGCATTCATATGTCACTTCCACTAACTTTTTTACCTCCGGTTTTACATTACCCACTAAAAAGGTCTCGTTCAAGTCTCCATGAAAGCCGTTGTGATATACCGTAATGTCAACTGGGAAGAAGCAATAATTAGATGCAATATCTCTGGTATCTCTTGAAAGAAAATAAAACTTACGATACAATTAACATTGACAAATTTATACCATTACAAATATCGCCATCCTGCAAGGGTCGGGTATCAGGTATACCGTGGCAAATCACTTCGTTGACAGAAGTACAACAGCTGGCAGGAAATTGATAATAATTTAACGGCGATGGGTAACAATCTCTCTCGATACAAGCTTCATGCACAACTCTATCAATTTCTGCCGTTGTAACACCAACATCACATGTCTTTGCAGCTTCGTCCAAGACTTCTCGGCCGAGCTACACAAAATTTAATTTGGAATTGATACATTGGAAACAAAAAGAACATCCTACGTCCACAATACGGAAGCTCAACATCTCTCTGTGTCTCTGTCATCTCTATCTATGCCATTCGTGAGTACATACGGTACCTTGCACGCTACTCTCATGCCTTCGATTTCTTCATCGTCAAGAATTTTTATCTGGCCAGAACCTTTTACAGCTTGTTCACTGAGTGGTATCCCAGCTGGATGTAAGGCATAGTCTGGTCGAGCAATACGCTCGGGAACCTCTCTACGTTGCTCCCTTTTATATGGCCGTAATTGCCCGGTATAATTGTAGGTTGGCCAAGGATTATAAGTGTCGGGAACTTTGTTTCCATTTTCTCCCTCTGATTATACGCAAATGTGTTATACGTAACGAGTCATTAAAGTCATTAAAGTTAATAAATATGGCGTGCATGCAAAGTACTCACTCGCCAATTGATGGATAACTTTATGAGTTTTCCAACTACCTTTGAAACAATTCTGAAAATTAGAATGCGACATTAATTCGCCAATCTAACGAATCTAAACGAAAATATCTTTTACTCGAGACTATTTGGAGGGGTTAAAGCCATAGTGGTGTGTCACTTTTTTTTAACCTATTGAGTTGAGTTCATAGATGCAGTCTACACATGCAGATATGTTGAAAGAAGAAACAAAAGTGGTAAAAAAAGTGACTTACACCACTACGGCTTTGACCCCTCCATTTATGGATATAGTTTAGAGTAGGGTAATTCTCTCTTGTGAGACAAATGGATCCACCTCACTAGTGGTGGACCGCTAGAGGTGGATCGCATATATCCTCGCGCTTACAATTACATTGTAAAGAATTTTAAGTGGAGAAATATTCCATTTTTTGCGACAGAAACGAGAACTAATCCTAGGGGATAACTGGATTTATAATAAATTAGTGGTAAATAAATCTTGGCGAGTCTCCTAGTAGATAGAAGTTCAATATAGTAAAGATCTCGGCAACTGCTGAAAAGTCGGGACATTAAATCCCGATTATAATTATAATATCGGATGACGTTTGATATACGCTAACGAAAACACGCGGAATAAATTGGAAAAGCGAGATGACCAATTAACCTAAAATGGTATTAACGGTGTTACTTACTTGGCTGCAGAAATATGAACCCTGAATGCCGATTTTTAAGCAAGTTGGACATTGCAGACTCGCAACGGCGTTACAGCCGGGTGTCTCACACATTCCGAGTGCTATCGACATTGTGATAATTAAATTTTTCTACTGGTCATGCAACGTCGCATAGCGCAGGAACAGGCCAACCTGGCCACTGCAGACTGCTGGCCACCTGGCCAACGTAATTCGAGTCTTCGAGATTCGAGATTCGAGATTCGAGACAATCGCAATGTTTGTTTTATCAGCTGAGAGTCTTAAGGCCGGTATTCATAGTCTTCAAGATCGTCTTAAGTAATGTCTTGAGACGCTAATACGGCTCTGTGATTGGTTCATGACATCTTAAGATTGAACTTAAGACGATCTTAAATAACTATGAATACCGGCCTAAGGTCCGAATTAAGGGTCGGCAGGAGACACGGTGGAGACGCCTATCGGCCGGCCTGGAATTACGGATTCGTAAAAACAAGATTTTAGCCAAAATACCGAATGAATCTTATTCCATTTAGGATATTCTTAATCAGTAAGCTCATCTGTAGTACGATACAGAGCTATTTTATGAAAAAAAGGTAAAAATAAAAATTTTTAATAAACTTGGGGGAATGGGCAGCTAGCAACGGGTAAGGTTGGGTTAGCCGCGAGTCCGTATTTCATTTATTATAAATTTTTAAGAGCAAAAATGCAAAATCGGGCTCTGTAGCGTACTACAGATGAACTTACTGAGTAAGAATATCCTAAATGGAATAAGATTCATTCGATATTTTGGCTAAAATATTGTTTTTACGGTTCTCACTAGATCTAAGAAGCTGGGGAAATTTTCGTGGTAACATACTGACTGCTTGACAAGAGAGAGCATCATTCCATCTTTGTCTCTCTTACATCGCATATGTAGTAGCATCCATGTACAAAGTACAAACACTAATACGTGGGCTGCGTTCGCGGAGCGCGCTTTCAGCGCTATTGTATCATTCTATCTTTATTATTCATTACACGTAAAACAAGGATAGAATGATGTAAAAGCGCTAAAAGCGCGCTCCCCGAACGCAGCCATAATCACACGGATGCAAATATTGAGAGATAATGTCAGCAAAATCCGGCTATCATATTATTTTTATTTTTTTGTATATGTATGCATATGTAAAGAAAGAACAAAAATAAAGATTATTTTGGAAAATAAGAAGAATCTATGTGTGTGTGTGTGTGTGTGTGTGTGTATAATTAAAAATTAATAAAAAAATTAAAAAATCAATGTATTTTATGTTTATATATTTTGTATCGTAAAAAAACATGAAATTGTTACAAGCATTTTACATGTCATGCATATTACATGCATATATACAGGGTGTCATTTTAATCTATCAACGCTAATATCTCGAAAAATATGGAAGATACGGAAAAATGTTTCAGACAAAAGTTGTATGGTCTAAAGGGGGACATAAGATGGTGGCAATGATTTGACTTTGGATGGTCGTTTGAAGCTCACGTGAACGTCACCTTCAATTTTTTAAACGAAACGCCCTATATTGTAGTATATCGTTTGAAAGGGCATAAAATAAGAAAAATTTTGGCGCAAACCAGAGGTCGATACGTTGACCCGTTCGGGAGTTATTTAGAGTAAAAAATTGACTTTTTCCAACTTTGACTTTAAATAACTGTCGAACGGATCAACGTATCGACCTCTGGTTTGCGCCAAAATTTTTCTTATTTTATGCCCTTTCAAATGATATACTACAATATGGGGGTTTTACTTAAAACTTTTTACTGTCCCAGGGGACTGCAACTCAAAAATTTGAAATGAAACCCCCCTAATATTGTAGTATATCATTTAAAAGGGCATAAAATAAGAAAAATTTTGGCGCAAACCAGAGGTCGATACGTTAATCCGTTCGGGAGTTATTTAAAGTCAAAGTTGGAAAAAAATCAATTTTTGACTAACTCCCGAACGGGTCAACGTATCGACTTCTGGTTTGCGCCAAAATTTTTCTTATTTTATGCCCTTTCAAACGATATACTACAATATAGGGGGTTCCATTTAAGAAATTAAAGGTGACGTTCACGTGAACTTCAAACGACCATCCAAAGTCAAATCATTGCCACCATCTTATGTCCCCCTTTAGACCATACAACTTTTGTCTGAAACATTTTTCCGTATCTTCCATATTTTTCGAGATATTAGCGTTGATAGATTAAAATGACTCACCTTATATATACAATATATTTGATAGAAATGGAATTTGAAGATTATCTGGTACACTTTCTTTTGTAATTAGACTGATTGCTAATATATCTCTTAATATGCATAAAAATATATTTTTAAATTCTTAGTGCTTCTGCATGATAGTGCAATAATTTCAGATTTTTTGCCATCACCTATTACTTCAGACTATCAATCTATTACTGAAAAGGAAGCTGTATATTTAAAACAAGTAATGGAGAATTGTGAATAATATGAGGTTTCCAACGCTGAGCTTTTTATGTAAACTCTTTCAAGCAAAGGGTAACGCAGCTGATGAACAGTATAGATAACATAACTGAATAAAAATCTTAATTATTACAACATAATGATATTAATAATTAAGATTTTTATTCAGTTTGTTATCAATACTGTTCATCAGCTGCGTTACCCTATGCTCTGATGCTAAGACTGAGTGTATATTTTCCTATATAAAGATAGAATAAAGGCCGTAGCCGGATAAGAAGGGTCAATGTTCCTCCACACGGATTATGCTCATTTTTTTTCTTTGATTGCTATCAGTGTCTCTTACAATTTAGTCAAATATTAGCCTTTAACATTGAACTGTTTTGCTGTAAAAAATAAAAATAAAAATTTCGAAAATAATTCATATCTTTTAATCGGCTGAACCGATTGTGTTAAAATTTTAATATTTTGTAGATATTATTGACACATTTTTGGAAAATTCGGGAAAGGTTTATGATGACAGAAACATTGATAGAAAAATAAATAAATGTCGATTTTTTTCAGTCCCGATATCTTTCTTGTACAATTACGAACAAATTTTTCTAGAATCTTGGAGCAGTTTCTTATCGGACATAATTTTTTGGAAGCAATAAAATGGGTAGGCGGTACTTTTAAAAAATAAAGTATTCTTCTTTTTTTTAAAAATATGATATGCTTTTGGTGCGGTCGCCATATATTTTATGTAGAATTTTGAGACAGTATTCTACAAGTAATTTTTTCGAGCCAATAAAATAGGTAGGCGGAAGTTTAAAAAAATAAGATTTTTTTTATTTTTTAAATTTATGATGCTTTTTGTACCATTGCCATATTTATTTTGTTATGTAATGTTTTATAATATAATTAGACTTTTGAGACAGTATTCTACAAGTACTTTTTTCGAACCAATAAAATGGGTAGAAGGTACTTTAAAAATCAAAATATTTTTTTTCAAAATTATAAGTTTTTTGGTACCATCACCATATTTTTGTTTAAAATCTTGGAATGGAATCCTACAAGTAATTTTCTGGAATCGATTAAATAAATAGGTGCAGGTACTAAAAAAATAATAAAATAAAGTAAATTGAAATAATTATAAACTTTAATCGTATTAAATCAAATGTTTATTAATAAAGTACACATACACATACACGTACACACACTCAAAATAATGAAGTATACATACACATTTTTTCACATAGTCACTCTCATACTATTATTTACACTATTTATAGTTATATATTCATATGGATGGACTAATCTTCATCAGTATCTTTATTGATAATAGGCGTGATATGCCGGAGGTTTTAAATATATTTAAATATATTTAGTATTTATATATTTAATATTTTTTTATTTTTTATTTTTTTTATTTATTTTATTTAATATATTATATATTTAATATTTAAATATATTTAAAACAGACGGCATCACGCCTACTACCAATAAAGATAGTGATGAAGATTAGTTCATCCATATGAATATAACTGTAAATAATAGTATGAGAGTGATTATGTGAACGAATGTGTATGTGTACTCCATTATTTTGAGTGTATGTATACGTGTATGTGTATGTGTACTTCATTAAAAACATTAGATTTAATACGATTATAGTTTATTCTTTTATAATTATTTCAATTTACTTTATTTCATTATTTTTTTAGTACCTGCATCTATTTATTTAATCGATTCCGGAAAATACTTGTCGTAGGATTCCATTCCAAGATTCTAAACAAAAATATGGCAATAGTACCAAAAAGCTGTGATAATTTTGAAAAAAAAGATTTTGTTTTTTTTAAGTACTTTTCACACATTTTATTGGTTCGTAAAAATTACTTTTTGTAGAATACTATCTCAAAATTCTACATAAAATATATGGTAATCGTACCAAAAGCATATATCACATTAATTCATTTTTTAAATTAATCTTTCTGTCATCAGAAATCTTTCCCGAATTTTCCACAAATGTGTCTCAATGATATGTACAACATATTAAAATTTCATCAAAATCGGTTAAGCCGATCAAAAGATATGAATTATTTTCGAAATTTTTATTTTTATTTTTTACAGCAAAACAGTTCAATGTTAAAGGCTAATATTTGACTAAATTGTAAGAGACACTGATAGCAATCAAAGCAAATAAAATACGTATTTACGCACATGTGTGCATAAGAATATATGTAATTTATAAAAAGCGGGTGCTTGTTAGCCTTGGTACGTTACTGCCTTCTGCTACGGACGGCCAGAAAGCATTTTCGGGCCGTATTGCTAAGAATTCGTGCGTCCGCGTAAGCAATTCAGAGCTCCGGGAACTTAGCCGGTCAACTTCGACTTTATTAACTTTTTTTTTTTTAATCGTTTGTTGGTCGTTTGTTGGTGATTGTTGGCCTAATTACAACGTTTGTTGGTTCTTAATTTTTTTTTTAATTAAAAAAGAAAAATTAGCGTTAAGTTAGCCGGAAAAATCTCATTTTTAATTAAAAAACGGCCTAATCGATGCGTAATCGTCTGCTGATGATTGTTGGTCTAATTTTAGCGTTTGTTGGTTCATATTTTCTTCTTAAATTTAAAAAAACAAAAATTAGCGTGCTTAGCCGGAAAAATCTCATTTTTAATTAAAATACGGTCTAATCGATGCGTAATCGTTTGCTGATGATTGTTGGTCTAATTTTATCGTTTGTTGGTTTATTATTAGTCTTAAAAACGAAAAATTATCTCACCTTGAAGCCGCATCTGCAGTAATCAAAGATTGGTTTATATCGCTGTCAGAGACGCATAGAATTGACAATAAATATTATTCTGTATTTATATATGCAGGAAACACTTCTATCCCTATATAAAACTGTTTTAAACAATTTGCACAAATAATAATGCATTACTTAATATTCTTATATTTTCTCAATAATTCTAGATGTAACATGGTCAAAAGTTACGAAACATTACATCTTAACTAATTATAGTTGAATTTGTTTAAATTTTCTTAAATATATCTGATATATGTGTAATGCATTATCAATTTGCATTTTAATTATACATATCTAATTTCATTATCTGCAATATTAAATATTAATTAGGACTTTAAATGTATGTTTAATTATTTTTTTCCATTATACAAATATTAATTGGAAATATATAAAAAACCAGCTAATTATAAGTGTACTAAGTTTGCTACAAAAATTTGATGTTAAAAGAATGCTAGAATAACATCTAAATTTATTTATTGCAACGTACAAAATTGCAATAAGCTTTATTATAATAAATTATCGAATTTTACATAATACTTTGTTGTATAAATGTGATGATTGATAAATATATATAAATAATATAAATATTATATATAAATTATATATATATATATATATATATATATATATATATATATATATATATATATTAGACGGTCCTTTTTCTATTATTATATCATATTTATATTTCTATTATCTTATCATTTATTTCATACTGTGTACGTGTAAATAACTATATAAAGCAATATATTATTTGATTACTTATGTTAGATATTGATGTAAATGAAATGTCTTCATCAAATCCGCATCTTGCAGTGTATTTACGAAAACATTAATGATCGGAGACAATTTCAAGATTCTATAAACTCTACTGAAGGACTCAGTGCGATTCACTATACAATAGAAGAGTTTATTTTATATAAAACTAAATATATTAGTATTCAATTGGTGTTATTCTCCTTTAAAGGTCTAAATAGACCAACTCTACAATATGTCATAGAGCTCGATGATCTACGTGAATTGATGTTCTTTTAAGTCTTAGTAAGATTTTGTAAAACGGGTGCAACCTGTAACATAAATTATAAAAGAATATATATCAAAAAATATTCCTAGGTGCAATTAGCATGTTTATATTAGTTCTAAGTAATAGAAAAGAAGTATGCACACACGCACACATTAAAATAATCCAAATATCATAAATAATAAAAAGATTTTCAATATTTGTCAAAAATAAAAGTATACGTTTAAATGTATGCATACATTTTAGTTTTATTAATAAAAAAATGTAAAACTATATATATTATTTTTTTATACATACTTTCTGCAACTGAAGGAAGAATATTAAAATACTTTGTGCGGCTGATGGATGAACGTGAAAATCGAAAAATATAAAGATGCCAGTCAATATGAATATAAAAGGCATAAATGATCCCTCGATCGTATCGCAAGATCAACTGGAAATTATAAAACAGAATTAAAATATTGTTAAATATATCATGTTATACAGGGGGGCTGCTTACGCGACAGAATCAAAACGATCCAGATTAAAATAATACTGCGCTGTGATTGGAAAAATCTAAAATTTCATTGAATAAAATTCAATAAAATTGCAGATTTCATCAATCAGTGCCAAATTATTTTGATTCTGTCGCGAGTTGTAATTGTTGTACAGTTTCTTTCATTCAGTGGGCACGAGAATTGAAATAAAATGTTACAAAAAGATACAATTAATATTTTGCTTATCTCAATTGTTAATTAAAAAAAATATTGATCCAATGCCCAGATATGAATAATGCAAGAGTTTTGAGTAAATGTAGCATTCAAATTAAATCTTTTTAATAAAAATATTTCAATTTTTTTAAAAATTCAAGATTACGTTTAAATTACATTTTAGTTTTATTAATTAAAAACTGTAAAACTATATATTTTATTTTTTAGACATACTTTCTACGACTGAAGAAAGAACATGAAAATCCAAATACTTTGTGCGGCTGAAGGAAGAACTTTCCTGTCTCTTGATAGATAGCATTAATATCAGCAGCAAAAATTCTATCTGGCTGTGCGACATAAGGTGCGTTCGGGGAGACGCTATTAGCGATGACAACGTCATTCTATCTCTGTTACTTACAGAGCACGCTCATAGCGCTAAAAGCGCGCTCCCCGAACCCAGCCACAATCCTCAAGATCCACTTCTTCGATCAAATTTATCTTTGCATAATCTTAGAAAAAATCAAACGTTTTCTTGTCGACGATCGGATAGCGGAAGTTTAATCTTGCGATCCAGTCTACCAGGACGAAGCTATACGGGATTCAATATGTCCATTCTGGAAGAATATACTGAAATAATAAAACAGAAGTACAATCTTAATATGATCCATAAAAATATGCTTAAAGATCCAAGGATATTAAACAAGAGTTACCAGCTCACCTATTTGTTGCCATAATGACTTTAACATTAGTTGTCTGATCAAAACACTCCATTTGATTTGAGTAATTCCAGGAGAATACATTACACTTCTTGATCTGCTACAGCTTGAGTGTCAAATCTTTTTGTAGCAATAGCATTTATTTTATCAATAAATATTATGACTGGTCAGTTTTCTTTAGCAAAACTAAACATGTCTCGTCATTTGTAGTCCTTCGCTCAAATACTTTTACACAAATTCAGAGCCTATTACACAAATGGAGGCAGCTGGAAAAAATAAAAAATAATAGAATTTAAAACACAAAATCTGTTTGTTATTATTCTTCCATGCGATTAGTTTAGATATATTGTGAGATTTTTTTTAACAGTATATTTCAATTTGTACCAGTATAGTATGTCTAGCAACTGCTTGCGCCAACATAGTTTTTCCACAACCGGGTAGTCCGTATATATACATGAGTAATACACCGGACCGTTTGGTACGGGTATCAAGTACTATATCCGTATCAAATCCGTATCAAATCTCGGGTTATACCGGTGTAAACTGAGAATTGATACGGATTTGATACGAATATAGTACTTGATAGCTTGATACGCGTATCAAACAGTCGGTGTAAACTGGTGTAAACTAGGCCATTGTTTCTTGATCTTCTTTTCGCGATTTCCTGCCGATGTTAAGGCTCGTATTTATAGCCAGTTTTATAGATGTTAGCCTTACATTTATAAAAATAAACCTTAAGTCGTAAGCAAATAAACCAATCTTTGATTACTGGGCTGCGTTCAGAAACATCACCCGAGGCCCCCGGGTATCATTTTATCTTTGTTGTTCACCGAATGTTAAACAAGGATATAATGATACCCGGGGACACTCGGGTAATGTTTCTGAACGCAGCCCTGCAGATGCGGCCTTAATGTGAGATAATTTTTCGTTTTTAAGACTAATAATAAACCAACAAACGATAAAATTAGACCAACAATCATCAGCGAACGATTACGCATTGATTAGACCGTATTTTAATTAAAAATAAGATTTTTCCGGCTAAGTTCACGCTAATTTTTGTTTTTTTCAATTTAAGAAGAAAATATGAACCAACAAACGCTAAATTTAGACCAACAATCATCAGCAGACGATTACGCATCGATTAGGCCGTTTTTTAATTAAAAATGAGATTTTTCCGGCTAACTTAACGCTAATTTTTCTTTTTTAATTAAAAAAAAAATTAAGAACCAACAAACGTTGTAATTAGGCCAACAATCACCAACAAACGACCAACAAACGATTAAAAAAAAAAAAGTTAATAAAGTCGAAGTTGACCGGCTAAGTTCCCGGAGCTGCAATTCAGTGGTGTGTGTACGTGTACGGACATACACCACTACATGGAACCTGAAATTAGTTTTTCAACGTTGGTGACACTGAAACCGGAGTTTCGCGTTGCCACCACGCGAGGTCTCCAATATCAATTCGGAGTTTGCCTGGGTCTCCTGCCGACCCTTAATGAATTTAATGGATATATGGAACTCATTATATTGAAAAATGCATCAATGCGTTCATGATAGTTATATACACACTTGTAAAGCGCGCCACTAACCTATAGGTTAGTGACGCGCTTTACAAGTATGTGCTTTGTAAGTTGAAGCACATTATACTCTCTATTCTCTGCTTTAAATAGCTTTTCTTAATATACCAACAATTCGCTACTTTAACTAACTTTCCTTTGTTCATACATGTACTATTTCCACATAAATATCAGTTATTTATGTCTATTAGTACTCAAAATAACTGCTATATTTGTCAAACTTTTTTTGTTAATAACTTTTTAACAAACAACAAGCGACGGCTAAAAACTTTTGAAGGTCACTCAGGGTCATGACCTTGACAAAATATGTCAAGGTCAAGGTCACCGGAGGATGGTCCCCTGATTGGTATATTTACCAAGTATAAAATGACTAATACAATTTGAAAGATCCAAGATACAAATCGAACGTTGAAAATCAAATTTTTACTTACATTTAAATTTTAAAAACAAGTTTTATCATTGTCCACCCCGAATGTTGGTGAAATCTGTTTTGAGATTGACGCGCGCGACATTCTAACAAGTCTTATCTTGAACTATAATGTTAAGTATTATATGTAATTGTTCGTGTCTTTTATGTTGCAGACTATTTGAATGACACTCTCGCAATATCCGGCGGAAATACAATCACCCCTGCTGAAAATGACCGATTGAATCCGATTGGTTCCGCATTAAATTTGGTGAAATTGAATCGGAATGAATACGTTTTCAATCCGGTTAATCGGATGTCCGATTGGAAGTGAATCGGTTTTAATACCAAATCAATCGGAATTGTTTTTAATTCGGCATTTCCGGATTGATCTAAATCCGACGCTATCCTTTTCAATCGTATTTATGCCAATCTATTTTAATCGGGTGAATAAAGTCACCACATGAATCGTATTGAATCCGCATCAATCGTTAAGTTTTAATGCAACACCGGAATCGGTATTAATGTGATATTTCCGGATTCATCTGAATCCGATTTAATCGGTTTCAATCAAATTTATGCCAATCTATTTTAATCGGGTGAATAAAGTGACCACATGAATCGTATTGAATCCGCATCAATCGTTAGGTTTTAATACAACACCCCGGAATCGGATTTAATGTGATATTTCCGGATTCATCTGAATCCGACTTAATCGCTTTCAATCGTATGTATTTGCGCTTAATCCATTTCAATCGGGTAATAAAGTTAGTCATTTGAATCGGATTAAATCCGCTCTAATCATTAAAATTGTACAAATGTATCTTTTAGTAAATGCAAGTCAGCATATCATTAGGTAGGGAAACCCCAGCCAGAACGCTGATGTCGATTCGACATCTAATCGACGTCGAAGAAATCTAGATTACGTCTAATCTAAATGAATGTCTAGAAATATGGCAATTTAGACGTCTCTTGCTCTGAGTATTTTAGCAATCTATTTGTGATATATAAACCATCGGAAAAGTTTTTCATAAAATTTTGAGATTTTACTTTGTGGACTGCTTGCTTCGGCCTAGACGTCTATTCGATGTTTAGTCGACGTCTAATGTGTGCCTTTTAAAAAACGTTACCTATACACATCTGAAACTGAATTTAATACGATTTCAAATATAAGATCAAACTATGAATGTCGGAGCCGGGCTTAAAGCCTTATGTCCACGATTTAAGAACTTGGTCGAAGATCTGGGACAAAGATGCAATTGGTTAATTTTTTTTCCGTCCCAGATCTTAGACCAAGTTCTAATTAGATCGTGGACACAAGGCTTTATTATAGGTACTTAAAACTAACATCGATAACATCCCTTATAGAAAAGTATTACTAAAGACTCAATTACTGAGTCTAGTAATTTTTTACTGGCGATTAGTATTTTATTCTTGTATTTCAGTAGTTGAACTACTGGCAAATGAGTAATGTGTAGTAGTATTAGTAGTTCTTCCGGGATCCGAAGTACTGATACAAGTACTTCAGTATTTGCTTATATAGTAAAAAAGTACTGAAGTATTAAAGATTCTAGTAGTTGAGCTTAGACGTGAAGTACTGATAGAATGAGTAAGTAGTTTTCCTATAGTAATTCATTACTTGGTCTAGTACTTAAGTACTGGTATAGATGAGATTCAACACTGGGGCGGCAAACGCCTGAAGTACTGAATTCATATAATTCATTGTCCTTAAGGATCGACAGGAGTCATTTATTACTAGAATCGTAAAATCCGTATTATGGCATAAATTATTCACTTACAATAATGATTTAAAAAAACATTTATTTAACATTTATTCAACATTAATTTAATATTTGTGTTATATTGATTAATTATATTTTTAATAATTATTTTAAAAAACATTTATTTAACATTTATTCAACATTAATTTAATATTTATTTTATATTAATTATTCATTTGCAATAATAATTTTAAAAAACATGTATTTAACATTTATTAAACATTATTTGATATTTATTTTACATAAATTATTTATTTAAAATAATGATTTTAAAAAAACATTTATTTAACATTTATTCGGCAATAATATAATATTTATGTAATATTGATTATTTATTTGTAATAATAATTTGAGAAAACATTTATTTAACATTTATTTGACATTAATTTAATATTTATTTTATATTAATTATTCATTTGCAATAATAATTTAAAAAAAGGTAATTATTTACAAAAAGACCCCACCCGCCAATGACCTTGATCTTGACATATGTTGTCAAGGTCACTCTCCTGAGTGACCTTCAGATGTTTTTAGCCGGCGGTCATTGTTTATTAAAAAGTTATAAACAAAAAAGTTTGAAAAATATAGCAGTTATTTTGAGTATTGAAAGGCATAAACGACCTTGACCTTGACATATGTTGTCAAGGTCACTCTCCTGAGTGACCTTCAGAAGGTTTTAGCTGTCGGTCATTGTTTATTAAAAAGTTATAAACAAAAAAACTTTGGTGGGAAAAGTTATTTAAAGCAGAGAATAGTTGATATATAGAAAAATTTCATACACTATTTTATGTATTAGAAAGCGTGAATACAAGTATTCTCTGTTTTAATCATGACAAAAGCATGTTAAACCTTTGTTAAAGCAGATAATAGTTGGTTATTGACAAAACCTATAGGTTAGTGACGCGCTTTACAAGTATGTGCTTTCTAAGTTGAAGCACATACAAAGCATATACTTATAAAGCGCACCACTAACCTATAGGTTAGTGACGCGCTTTACAAGCATGTGCTTTGTAAGTTGAAGCACATACTCTCTATTATCTGCTTTAACTTTTCTTTCAATATACCAACAATTCGCTACTTTAACTAACTTTCCTTTGTTCATACATGTACTATTTCCACATAAATATTAGTCATTTATGTTTATTAGTACTCAAAATAACTGTTATATTTTCAATTTTTTTTGTTAATAACTTAATCGCATTCAATATACAATTTATCAACAATTTACTGCTTTAAATGTTGTGTTTTGGTAAAACAACGACTTTCTCGCGAAATAAAGTATTCTCTGCTTTAAAAAAAAAACGTAATATTAGTTGTTTATGCCTTCCAATACTGAAAATAGCTGCTATATTTTTAAAACTTTTTTTGTTAATAACTTTTTAACGAATAATGACAGCCGGCTAAAAACTTCTGAAGGTCACTCAGGAGAGTGACCTTAACAACATATGTCAAGGTCAAGGTCATTGGCGGGTGGGGTCTTTTTGTAAATAATTACCTTAAAAAACGTATTTAACATTTATTACACATTATTTGATATTTATTTTACATAAATTATTTATTTACAATAATAATTAAAAAAAAACATTTATTTAACATTTATTCGGCAATAATATAATATTTATATAATATTGATTATTTATTTGTAATAATAATTTGAAAAAAAATTTATTTAACATTTATTTAACATTAATTTAATATTTATTTTATATTAATTATTTATTTGCAATAATGATTTAAAGAAAACGTATATTTAACATTTATTTGACATTAATTTAATATTTATTTTACAATAATTATTTATTTACTATAATAATTTTAAAAAACATTTATTTAATATTAATATTTACTTAAAATATTATTTAACAATAACTATTTAATTATAAGAAATCATCATTTTTCTGTTATTGTTTTGCTCTATAAATTATGTGGCGGTATAAGGGCCTACGGTTATGACATGTAGACAATATACACTTACATTAAATTAAGAAGTAGTCTACCACGTAAGGCAGTTGGCTCACGATCCAGAGGTCCCGAGTTCGAATCCCACTAAGGTAAGTGTGTTTTTTAAGACATTTAATCAGTTACAAGTACTTATTTTCAGATGAAATCATCATAGGCTGCATCTTAAGAAACAAATTTAGTTAAAAAATAGTAATAAAATTTCTAAATAAATATAATTTTTTTTTATTTTGGATGAATGTCGGAAATAGGTATGTGTCTGCCGTAGCTAAATAATCATCTAAATCTGACTCAATCGGTTTTAATCGTATTAATACCAACCGATTGAAATTACATCCTTGAATACCAATCCGTTTCAATCGTTTTCAGTCGGTGTAATCGTTATGAATCCGTGATTTCCGGATCAAGAATACAGATTCGTGCGGATTCAAAATTTTTAATCGGATTTAATCGGTCATTTTTAGCAGGGACGATATGGCGTCCGAAATCGAAGAAATATCAATGAACGGAGAATTTCTGTATAATGTGTTCTATAGCTATTCTATAGCTGTATTGCTTTGATATGTAATGTATGTGATGTGTTCCTAGTTTTTCATTAAGATACTATTCTAACGCATCTGTTTAATATATATATCTATCTATATATATAATATATATAAATATATGTATAATTATTATTTGAATAATATGATGTAATATACACGTATACCGTGTCGCGAAATTAGAAGTACATATCGTTTTGTTGGAAATTTGTTTTAGTAAAAGCTTCACTAATCGCTACTTATAAGCTTAATTTATAATTATCGCGTATTCAGGATGAAAATTTTTTATGTTGAGAATAACAAGATAAACAATTTTATACTATTAGTTAAGTGCCATAAACATTTCAATATATTTTATACATTGCATTATCATACATTTATCGTATCATTTATCGTTTGTCGTTTTGCAAATATTATCTGACAAGGTGTTATATTTTAATATACTTATATTAATGCATTTTCTTCTCGTGAAACTGTGCGTCTACGGACTCGAGAAGCGGCAAAGTGTAAAGACTGTTCGAATACCAGACGTTTGTATATAACATTTATAAAAAAAAAAGTGTCATTTATTCGAATAACAGACAACTTATTTTCCCTATCTTTTTCGTCCGCCGACAATCGTTGCAGGTCCCGTGAACGCGAGATAGAAATCAAACTCTCCAGAACGTTGCGCGACATATCGTTCCTATTGACGAAATATCCTTTACGTCGCAGCTCGAGGGATTGTTAATTTAGTTTTATAAATAAACTAGCAAATTTAATTGTTTTTTTTATATGAAAAAGTCGAATGCAGATCGATCAAGACACGTATTATAGACTTCTTTCGCGACACCCTGTATAGGTGGTGTCGTGTCGTTCTTGTGTGATGCACGTGGATACATAGGCCAGTTCGTTTTAGCTGAACTTCTTGCACAGTTTATCTTTTCTCTTTTTCTCTCCAACGTGAAAAGAAAGAGCGGAAAGATGAACCGTGCAAGAAGTTCAGTTAAAATGGCGGATGCACGGCAGTTCTTCCGTGTTTACACCACCCACAGTCGCTTTCATTGTACCACCTCGTCAATCTCGAGCAGATCAAATAAAAATACGCAGATTCGCACGGTGCGAGAAAAAATGGATGACGAGAATGCAAGCTGAGCGCACGACATGGAAAATGCACGACCGTCACTGCTGGATCTTCCGGCAGAGGTTTGTAGTTTGTATAAGAAAAAAAGTAACTTCGATTCCCGTGTTTCACGTATGTATACGTGTACGAAATTCCCTTTTTTGATCGTCGCTGTCATTTTGTCCGTCAGGGCACGTATAATTATAGAAGTTATAGAACTTTTCAGAATGGATTTCGATCAGAATTTTTCCGTTTCCTCTAGAAAAGACAATAGAAATAGACGGTCAACACTCTCACTCTTTCTACTCTCTCTCGTTCTGTCGGATTGTCTGTTTGGTTGTGCGTTTTATTTGTTTATTGTGCTGCATTTCAGATATTCCTGCATATATGCTCCTTCCTAGATACGCCGACGTTAGTACACAGTTTGAGACTAGTGTGCAAGCAGTTTTACCTGATTTTATTGGATGACTCACTGTGGAAAGAGCGAATTAACCGCATATGGCCGGATGCTAGCCACTCGCTCTTGTATCCTGGTTAGTTCAAATTGATAGCACCTTACGCCTTGCACGACCACTCATTTTTGTAAATAAGTAAAACACTGTCTTTGTCATTCTACGCCAGCGCTGTTCGAACTTGCGCATGCATATGCAGGTCGTTGCCTTACATCGCGTTAAATTTTATTTCGTTATAGTTAGATTTAAGTTCTGTACATTTTGAAAAAATAAACGTGTCCCAAAAAAAATAAATACTAATTTATAAAACATCTCTTGGAACAGCTTCATTTATTGCAATAACATAAAATAAAATGAAATGCATGAAATAAAAGCGTGAATAGATCTCTTGCACAAGAATGTGCTTGTAGTTTATTTGTACTTAATTGTATGTGTATGCATTCTTTTTGTACTCAATATTATAGTATGAATAAGCAGCTTTCGTCATATTTCTTAGATGTAAGAAGTCACGTGTCATTACAGTGAGACCCGACAAATTGTTTTGGATGTCGTCATGCGTTGCGATCGAGAAACAAACAGCGCTATGGAAACAACAGGATCTTACGGAAAAATTGATGTTAGAGATTTACCCTTTGGGTAGACGAGCTCTGTTACTGATGCACGTAGGTAACATATTATGTCAAGTGGACATCTCTTTTTACGGAAAACGATGTACTCAATGATGATGATGATTCTCGTTTTCAGGATGGAACCACCTGTATATCTGGTGCAACTGATGGCGCCCTGGGTTACTGGAGACTTCCCTCTCCCGCGAGAAACTACCCTCTGATGAAATCAGGGACACCGTCTGCATCGAATCCGCGCATAATGGATGGATTTCGGATCTAACGGCGATAGACAACACGATCTACAGTTGCAGCTACAGGGAGAGCGTCATCAAATCGTGGATGCTCACTAACACCAGTCTCGTCCATCAGACAACTTACGAGACGTACGCGATTGCAAAATTGTTCCTTTCAACCGCTTCGTGATAAGAAGACCAAGCGAGGAAGATAATTCCTGTTTGTGGGAGAAATAATTGTTTCCCTCCAAATTGACCGAATGCAGATACCGCGTTCCCTGTTTCGCTTGTCGATACAGACGATACGGAAACACGATTCTAAAATTCACTCTTTGTCAAACCGTATTACCCTGCATACCTATTACCATTTCGCGCGTATCATTTTCCATCAACGTCAAATATTCCAGGAACGTGCCAGGTACGCTGATGTGCGTGTCGTCGTGTCCAGAGCGGTCTCTCTTTGCGACCGGCTCGAACAGCAGGACCATATTCGTGTTCGATTCGAGATCGCATAACCTGATCAGACAGTACCGGCCGCACACCGGAACCGTTCGTAATCTGGCCATGAGCACAGACTACATATTGTCCACCAGCTTGGATAAGACGGTGTCCGTTTGGGATCAGAGAGCCGGACGGACCATGAATCTATCACGGTAATGTCATCCCATATTTTTAACATCGAGAAAATAAACGCGGTTACGATGTCGCAGGTATACGTCTTAGATTTCACACAGGGTATCCTACGTGTATGAGTATGCAACAGGATTGGGTTTTCGTCGGGGACAGTGACGCGAAGTTGCACACGCTAAATCCAAAGAACAATTTCGAGCTAGTGAAATCTTATTCCACTGAGCATACGCACGAGTTAACGGGGGTGCATCTGACGCACGGATGCCTGATAACGAGTTCCATGGATGGCACCGTCAGAATTTCGAGCCCTACGGATCCGCCAAATCCCATAGCTATTTTGCATTCAGAGGTATTAGGGATCGAAAACGTGAGTATTACACGCGTAAGATTTGACGAAAATATATCATTAACATTGATAAAATTATTTGTTAAACATTTAAATATAAAATGACTAATACAATTTGAAAGATCCAAAATACAAATCAAACGTTGAAAATTAAATTTTTACTTACATTTAAATTTTAAAAACAAGTTTTATCATTGTCCACCAAATGTTGATGAAATCTGTCTTGAGATTGACGCGCGCGACATTCTAACAAGTCTTATCTTGCACTATAATGTTAAGTATTATATGTAATTGTTCGTGTCTTTTATGTTGCAGATAAACTATTTGAATGACACTCTCGCAATATCCGGCCAAGGTCTAATCACGGTATGGCGTCCGAAATCGAAGAAATATCAATAAATGGAGAATTTCTGTATAATGTGTTCTATAGCTATTCTATAGCTGTATTGCTTTGATATGTAATAAATGTGATGTGTTCCCAGTTTTTTCATTAAGATACTATTCTAACGCATCTCTTTAATATATATATCTATCTATATATATAATATATATAAATATATGTATAATTATTATTTGAATAATATGATGTAATATACACGTATACCGTGTCGCGAAATTAGAAGTACATATCGTTTTGTTGAAAATTTGTTTTAGTAAAAGCTTCACTAATCGCTTACGATTATAAGCTGAGGGATAATCATATAGCTTATAATTATAATCTTTAACTAATTGCTACTTATAAGCTTAACTTATAACTATAGCGTATTCAGGATGGAAATATTTTATGTTGAGAGGAACAAGATAAACATTCTTATACTATTAGTTAAGTGCCATAAGCATTTCAATATATTTTATACATTGCATTATCGTATATTTATCGTATTATTTATATTTTATTTGCGCACTAATTACCACGCTTGGCTCTTATTGCCTTCTATTCGTTTTATGATTTATTCTATAGAGCCTTATACTTTGATAGTATCATTTATTGTTTGTCGTTTTGCAATTTTTTCTGAGACACACAAAGAGTTATATATTAATATAATTTATTTCTTCCGAATAAAACTGAAAGCCTGCAGACTCGGCGATGTTTAGACTCTTCAAGTACTAAATGCCTGTTTATAACATTTATAAACGAAAATACAAGTCGTTTATTCGAGTAACAGATAACTTTCCTTGTCTCTTTTCCATTCGTCGAGATTCGCACCTATCCCGAATCGTCGCAGGTCCCTTGAACGCGGGATGGAATTCGAACTCTCCAGGACGTCGCGCGACATATCACATTACGTTCCTATTGTCGGAATCATTTACGTGACAGCTCGAGGGACTCCGTTAATGAAGTTTATTAAATAAGCAAGAAAATTTTTAATCACTTTTTTTGATAGAAAAAAAATTTAATTGCAGATCTATCCAGATACGTAGCAGAGAGAAGCCTGAAGCACAGATTAATAGATCTATTAATCTGTGCCTGAAGCCAGAAGGCTTCTCTCTGCACGTAGTATAGACTTCTTTCGCGACACCCTGTATAGGTGGCGTCGTGTCGTTCTTGTGCGATGCACGTGGATGCATAAGCCTGTTCGTTTTAACTGAACTTCTTGCACAGTTTATCTTTTCTCTTTTTCTCTCCAACGTGAAAAGAAAAAGAGGAAAAATGAACCGCGTGCAAGAAGTTCAGTTAAAATGGCTTCATTATGTAGCGGATACACGGCAGTTCTTCCGTGTTTACACCACCCACAGTCGCTTTCATTGTACCACCGCGTCAATCTCGAGCAGATCAAATAAAAGTACTCAGATTTGCACAGTGCGAGAAAAAATGGATGACGAGAATGCAAGCTGCGTGCACGACATGGAAAATGCACAACTGTCACTGCTGGATCTTCCGGTAGAGGTTTGTAGTTTGTATATGAAAAAAAGTAACGTCGATTCCCGTGTTTCTCGTATATGTATATGTCGCAGCCACATGCGGGATAATGTAGCACTTCATGAAGTGTCTAGACACATGAACACATCGCGAAGAGTCCAACCACAATGGACACATGCAGTAATTCAATCTTCACTTCGCTTTACAATTTGCACTTTGTAAGTTGTAAAGCGAGGTCCACCCTGCCTACCGGCGGAGGGGGTGCGGGAGGGTGGCCGAAGGCCTCCCCTTAGCTGCTTTAATGGCTCCTCTTAATTCTTCCCTAAAGATATGCTTGTGGAATGCCACTAGCCTGAACAATAAACATTTAGAATTTCATCACTTTCTCATTGGTAACAATGTTGATGTTGCTCTGGTTACGGAGACGTGGTTGCACCCTGATACTGTTCTTAGCTTTTCGGGCTATAATATTGTTCGCTCGGATGCACAGCGCGTTAGGGGCGGTGGCCTGGCCATTATAGTCAGTAAATCTCTGT
Source organism: Harpagoxenus sublaevis (assembly GCA_030770355.1). Lineage (NCBI taxonomy): Eukaryota > Metazoa > Arthropoda > Insecta > Hymenoptera > Formicidae > Harpagoxenus > Harpagoxenus sublaevis. The sequence continues at coordinate 102,469 of JASTWR010000301.1, forward strand.
GTTTTCATTTAATTCCTTCCCCCGTGGTGGATGGATGCGAGCTGTTACTGATCAAGTTACTCTCGGGTCTTGATTTTACTCTGGGAGTATCGTATATTTCTCCCAGCATTACGTTTGATATAAATCTTCTCGAAGATTTATTTAATGATCATCATAGGCTTCTCTTGGGAGGGGATTTTAATGCCAAACATCGCTCCTGGAATAATTTCAGCAATAATAGTAGAGGCATCCACTTACTTAATTTAGTCAATAATAATAATTTGAATTTGATACATAGCTCAACCTATTCATATATTCAACCGCGTAGATACCCTTCCAATATAGACCTTTTTTTATCTAAAAATATTAATAACATTTATTCCTGCTATACCATCAATGAACTTTCTTCCAATCACTTCCCTATTTTTCTTAATTTAGAGAGCTCCTCTGCTGAGAGAAAATCTTTCAAATCATACAAAACTGACTGGATTAAGTTTAAAGATTCCACTTTTACATGGAAAATTGTGTACAATTTGTCGAATGAGTCTGAAATTGATACCTGCATAAATCGTTTGCAACAGTTTCTTTGTAAAACAGATAAGCGTTCTACTAAGTCTTTAAATTATAACTTAAATCGGTTTACGGACAATCCTCTGGTGGCTGCCGACTTGGTTAAGCATTTTAAACTGCGGAATTATTATTGCCGAAAGTATCAGCGTACTGGCCGTGAAAAGTTTAAGCGTTTTCGCAACATTCTCACGTCTATTATACGCGATAAGCTACACGAAGCAAAAAATAAAAAATGGTCCGAACGACTTTCTAAAGTTAAAACTAGTGATAATAGTATTTGGCGACTAATTAAGTCTACTCAAAGGAACAGAACTCCCGCGCCCCCCTTTGCTCTTGATAATAATGTATACGCTTATGATCCTAAAGAAAAAGTTCAACTTTTGGCCCAGAATTTCTCTAGAGTATTCCAGGATGCTGACGGGCTGAGGTCCCCACATGAGGGTGTGGTGAATGAGTTTGTTGACTCGTTGGTTGATTCCACCCCTGAATGTAATGTTGATTTTATTAAGCCTCGTTTAATTTACGATGTTATTAAAACTTTTCCAAATAATATGGCTCCTGGTTCAGACAAAGTAACAACTTCAATGCTTAAAAATTCATCGCACAAAATTATCCTTCAAATTTATTATATCATCTTACATTCTTTTCGCCTTTATTATTTCCCTTCGTGTTGGAAGACGGCTAAAATCCTTGCATTTCCTAAGCCAGGTAAATCTCAGGCTTCTCCCAAAAATTATAGACCAATCAGTCTGTTGAGCATATTAAGTAAGGTTTACGAGCGAGTTCTGCTGACTCAAATAAACTCTTTTCTTGCCGAAAATAAAATTATTATCAATGAGCAGTTTGGCTTTAAACCCCGCCATTCGACTGTCCAGCAGCTTCTGCGGGTTACCGAGTATTTTGCAATGGAGATTAATAAAAAACGAAGCTCAGCTATGGTGTTGCTGGACATACAAAAAGCTTTTGATTCGGTCTGGCATAAGGCTTTACTATATAAATTGAATCTTTTAAGCATGCCGTTATATATTATAAAAATTTTATATTCTTATCTTCAAGACCGCTCCTTTTATGTATGCTTCGAGGGTGAGCAATCAACTGTTTTTGGTGTACCAACGGGAGTTCCGCAAGGTTCAATCCTGGGACCTATTTTGTTCAACATCTTCATCAATGACATTCCGAAACATCCCAATACTGAGTTGGCAGTTTATGCGGACGACACTGCCGTGTACATCTCGTCTTGGAGTCCGGCGATGCTCGTCCTCAGGCTGCAGGAACATGTTGATGCCATTGTCCTATTCTTTCGAGAATGGAGAATGACGATCAATAATGATAAAACCGAGGTAATTATTGTTACCCGCAAAGTTTTCCCGCTGCCTCCTTTGCTGAAGATGGAGAATTATCGTGTTCCATGGTCTAAAATAGTCAAATATCTTGGTGTTAATGTAGATTTGGGTCTTCGTTGGAAACCAGCTGTCTCAGACAGAATTGCTAAAACATATGAAGCTCTGAGAAGGCTCTATCCATTTATTGCTGAAGGGAGTGGTCTCCAACTTGAGTATAAACTGTTGCTCTATAAGACTTGTGCCAGACCGGTATTACTATATGCTGCGCCTGTCTGGGCGCCTGCGAGTAGAGTTGATATTAACCGTTTGCAGGTTATGCAAAATAGGTTCCTTCGTGTTATTTTGAATATGCCTCGCGACACGAGAATTTCTGACCTTCATGTTCAGGCCCAAATTCCGCCTATTCGTAAAGTCATTAAGGACATGATTGACAAGGTCTATAAATTTGACCATGACAATCCACTCATCCGTAATGTGGGCAATTAAGATGTTGATACGATACCAATGGTTATTAGGTGTAGATTGCCCAAGCATTTCTCTCCTGATTTGTAGATGCAATATACTTAATATATTAACTTTCCTTTACCCCTTTTCCTCTCTCTCCCTTTTTTGCTCAGCTTTGATGGGTTTTTTGCAAGTTTCTCCCCAATGTTTCACTCTGGAATCAAACGTTCTTCCGAGAATGTATCTGTTACGCATAATTAATATTTTTACACATGTTATATGCGGGTTGTAGGCCATTCCTGGGTACCGCATCGTGGGACATCGGATCTAAAAAAAAAAAAAAAAAAAACAAAAAAAAACGAGTCCGTCTAAGCAAAATCGCGGCGTCCGCGGGTCTTATAATAATGGAAAATGCATACATACAGGATGTCCAATTTTAAACTGTTTAAGATTGGATACCCTGTATGTGTACCAATGTAAGCATAAATATCGAGATCTCAAAATCTCAGGTACTCGCAACTCGTCGCGTCGCGTATATTGGGATTTTCAGTCGTGACGTCACAAGGCCAAGATGGCGGCTCTATTCCTGAAAGTTGGACGTAAACATACGGTCTAAGGTGGTTTATCGTGCCTTTTTAAACGCGTGTGAGAAAAAAATGTACCTAAATATAAAAGAAATATGTGCATTTGCACAGTGCACCCCTTCCTCAAAAAATTTTATAGAAGGAAAAAATTTGTTGTGCTGTGGACACTGATTAACATGCGGGATAACCTCTCAAGATAATGACAAATGGCATTTAACTGCACATTGCTTTCAAATAAACGGTGTTTGTGAGAAAAAAGTGCGATGGGTGAACACCTAGAAGACAAAGCGGCAAGATTTTCCTCTACAGACACAAAAAATCGCGATTCTTGCTGTGTATTTGGCTGCAAAAGTTATGGATTAAAAGATTTATCTGTGCGATTCCACATGTTTCCACCTAAAGGAAAGTTTTATACTGAGAAAAAAGACATGTTTAGAAATATAGAGAAGGTTGATGTTCGAAAAGAATGAAAGAGTTTTGGAAATAGCAAAACCAGAGTGGATAACCAAAAAGTGGACAGTGTGCTCTTTGCACTTTGACAGGAGTGACTACGTTCTGCCTGGTAGGTCAATATAATAATAACTGAACAATAACAAGTAAATTTTACTTCTAAACATGTCTTTTTTCTCAGTATAAAACTTTCCTGTAGTTCGGGGCGGATCAATCGACACACAATTATTGTAGAACGCAAAAGAAAGATACCTTTTTATTATAGAAAATGCAGAGAACAGTACAGAACAGAATATTGGAATGAAAGAGAGGAACGGAATTAACATAGCAAGAGTGCAACTTTAGGAAGTTAAAAGCAGAAAGAATTAAACAGCCAATAGGAAGACTTAAGACCCTAGAATAGTTCGGATAGTTCCTATGCAGTAAGGCGGCAAACTTGAACGGTGTGAATTCTAAATTCCAACACCCCCACTAGAATTCGCATCCGTTGGAGAACGTATCCCAAAGTTGTCGATAAGCTGGCGATGCCGTGGTTGCGCCAATGCTTTCGTCATTATGTCAGCAAGCATTTGATCCGTTGATACGTGGTTGACCCTTATTTCCTCAGCTTCAATCTTCTGACGGATAAAGTGGTGCTTAGTATCTATATGCTTGGTACGGGGCTTGTATCCGCTCGTCATTGACAAGTCGATTGCCCCTTTATTGTCACAAAGAAGCTCAACAGCCCCTTTCTTAGGATTAGGACAGACTTCTCGTACTAACCTTCGCAGCCATAATGCCTCTTGGGATGCCGAGGTTAACGCCATATACTCGGCTTCGGTAGTGGAGAGTGCCACCGTAGGTTGCTTCTTGCTGTTCCAGGAAATGGCACCTCCTTGTGCTTTGAACAAGTATCCGGTAGTTGATTTCCGATCTTCAGAGTCGCCGGCCCAATCTGCATCGCAGTATCCAATGATCTCGGGGTTGTCCGCTTTCGAAAACTGAAGTTTCATGTCTCTCGTTCCCTTCAGATAACGCAATATCCTCTTTACTGCCTGCCAATGAGCGTTACCAGGATCGTTGCTAAAGCGGCTTACTACACCAATTGCGTAGGCAAGATCAGGCCTGGTTCCTAGTTGAGCGTACATCATGCACCCAATGGCTTCACAATATGGGATGTCCTTCATAGCTTCTCTTTCTTTGTCCGTTTTTGGACTCATCTCATGAGTCAGAATCTGATTCTTGTCAAGGGGCGTTGAGACCGGTTTGCAATCCTTCATGTTGAATTTAGTTAAAATCTGGTCAATATAGTGAGATTGATCCATCCATAGTAATCCACGTTGGCGATCTCGAGTTATTCGAATCCCTAGACAATTATTAACTTCACCTAAGTCCTTCAGCTTGAACTCTTCTCTGAGCTTCTCCTTAATGAAGCGTCTTTGCTTTTGATTGTTGCTGAGAATCAACACATCGTCTACATATATGCCAACGATTAGGATGTTTTCGCCTTGATTCCTTTGATACACGCATAGATCCGCCGTCGATCTCTTGAAACCTAGACTTATCAGCACCTTATCAATCTTCTTGTTCCAACAGCGACTTCCTTGCTTCAATCCGTAAACTGCTTTCTTTAATTTACAGATGTCATGTCTGACTATCTTACCGTCTTGATCAATTACGGGGATCTTAACGTATATTTCTTCTTCAAGGTCTCCCTGAAGAAATGCAGTTACGACATCTAAGTGATCAATGTCCAAATCATATTTTGCAGCAAGTGCAAAAAGATACCTGAGAGAGTTGTATCTAATTACCGGTGCGTAGGTTTCTTCATATTCTAATCCTTTCGTCTGAGCACATCCCTTTACAACTAGGCGCGCTTTGTATCTCACGACGTCACCATTCTCGTCTCTCTTACTCTTAAAAACCCATTTAGCGTTTAAGGCTTTCCTATTCGGGGGAAGAACCGCCGTTTTCCATGTGTAGTTTTCTTCATGCGACCGCAATTCATCTCGTATTGCTTTCAACCATTTTTTGGAGTTCTGGCAACTCAACGCTTCCTCGATCGACGATGGATCTGTCCCAGATGTCTCTTCAACCAGGTAAGTACAGTAATCATCCATTCTCTTAGGCTTTGGTATCCTGGAAGATTTTCTTGGTGCTTGTGCTTGTTGCGTTGGGATTCCATCATCTTCCTCTTCGTCGTTTTCCGAATGGCTGTGGTAGTCCGTGCTGTCACTATCAATCGTAGTTGCGTCCTGTGATTCATTTTCCGGTTCAGTTTTTGCTTCATCTTCTTCTGGAACCTCTGTAATCGGAAGAAACTCTTGTTTCTGTAAATTTCCGGAATTATCCTTTTCTTGAAGTTCTGGATCATGACGCAACTGTTCCTCAGCGAAAATGACGTCTCTTCTTTTGAGTATTTTTTGACGTGTCGGTTCATACAGACGATAAGCTTTACTATCTTCGCAGTAGCCCACTAGAATGCATTGAAAGCTCTTCTTGTCCCATTTTTGCCTCAAAGCCTTCGGAATGTGGACATGAGCTCTGCTGCCGAATATTCTCAAATGACGGAGATCTGGTTTCCTTCCACTCCAGGCTTCTTCCGGGGTCATGTCGGATAGCGCCTTTGTAGGTGATTTATTAAGAAGATATACCGCAGTCGAAACCGCTTCTCCCCAAAACTTCTTCGGTAGATCAGCCTCAAAAAGTAGGCATCGAGCCTTCTCGACAATGGTCCGGTTATAGCGTTCCGCCACGCCATTTTGTTCGGGAGTGTGAGGTACCGTCGTCTGATGTCTGACTCCTTCTTCTTTCAGGAAACTCATCAAGCTATTGTTAATATATTCCTTGCCATTGTCAGTTCGCAAGATTCGAATACTTTCTCCCGTTTGTTTTTCTACGAATCTCTTGAAATTTCGGAATACATCTGGAACCTGGCTCTTACTTTCTAGCGTATAAATGAAGATTTTTGTTGAATAATCGTCAATCAGCGTGAAGAAATATTTTGCTCCTCCGATCGATGTTGTTTCCATCGGGCCACACAGGTCCGAATGAACCAGCTCCAGGATTCTTTTAGCTCGATTACCTGAATTCCCAAAAGGAAGTTTTGCCTGCTTTCCTTCTAGGCAAGTTACGCAGGGGTTACTGATTTCTCCTTTATACTTCAATCCGCTGACTAGACCTTTACGTAATGAATCCATCGCTCCGGAATGCAAGTGGCCTAACCTCTTGTGCCACAGAACTGCGTCTCCTATTGTCGATGCTAGTTTAGCTTCTATCGACGGTTGATCTAATTTATACATCCCGTTGGATAACGTTGCCGTTGCGACCAGTTGCTTAGTTGCATCCCTTATTTGACACCCTCGTTTGTTGAATGTAACCGAGTGTCCCTTTTCTGCAATCTTACTAACTGAAAGCAGATTCGAGGTTAGTTTAGGAACATAGAGGACGTCCGTTATTTTAATACTTCTCTTCGTATCGCTGGCGAGAACATCAACTTGTGTGCTGCCCATCGCTTCTACTGACATCCTTTCATTATTGGCCACAACAATTTGAGAATTAAACGGTGTCTTGGAAAACATGTTGGATGGATCTTTAGACATATGTGCGGATGCACCGGAGTCTATATACCAATCCGTAGTATTTATGTTACCTGCTGTGAGAGCTGTGAAGAACGTAGAGTCCGTCTCTTTCTTCGATGTCTTCAAGTCTTTGGATTCTTGTGCCGCTGCCGCCGCTGGTTTCGTCTTTACTTTGCTGCGACAGTTTTTCGCAAAGTGACCGTATTTGTTGCATTTGTAACATCTTGGTCCTTTAGTATTAGTCTCGTTCCGAGGTTTTACCTGCAGCGCTGTGTCACTGGCCGATGACTTACGACAAACATCGTCCTTTACTTCTTGCAATAATTTTGTTTTAATCGAGTCTCCGGTGATAGGAGTATTCGAATTTTCAATGCCCATAATCATAGGCTTATATTCATCGGGCAAGCCTGCAAGGAGTAGTGTACCTACCCACTCATCTTTAACCTCAAATCTCATCCCGTTCAACTTGTGCGACGTTGATACAATTTTCGTGACATATTCCTCTACGGACGCGCAATTCTCCAATCGCGTGGTTACCAGTGCGCGTAGTAAGCCTACCTTCCTTGAGAGTCCCGAATCCTCGTAAACTTCTCTTAGCTTATCCCAAGCCTCTTTAGCGCTTACTGTGTCTTGAACATGCACGTAGATGGACGAATCAACGAAGAGTATTATTTTCGCTCTCGTACGCCTGACCTTTGCTTCATCGGCGACCGCACCTGTGACGCACCCCCATAAGTCCTCGTGTTCAAGATACGTCCTCATGGCGAATGCCCACGTACTGTAGTTCTCTCTGCCGAGCAACTTTTCTATCGGCGGCAAGCCGATACTCGCGTTCGATTGTGCCATGATACAGATTTCCTTTTGCTAGGTTAGCTCGTTCTTTGTGAACAACGTATCGTTCGATTCTTCTTACTCTGTAAGAAATCCGCACTTTTATCGATATCCGGGCGTTATTCTGGGCCCATAACCTGTAGTTCGGGGCGGATTAATCGACACACAATTATTGTAGAACGCAAAAGAAAGATACCTTTTTATTATAGAAAATGCAGAGAACAGTACAGAACAGAATATTGGAATGAAAGAGAGGAACGGAATTAACATAGCAAGAGTGCAACTTTAGGAAGTTAAAAGCAGAAAGAATTAAACAGCCAATAGGAAGACTTAAGACCCTAGAATAGTTCGGATAGTTCCTATGCAGTAAGGCGGCAAACTTGAACGGTGTGAATTCTAAATTCCAACATTTCCTTTAGGTGGAAACATGTGGAATCGCACAGATGAATCTTTTAATCCATAACTTTTGCAGCCAAATACACAGCAAGAATCGCGATTTTTTGTGTCTGTAGAGGAAAACCTTGCCGATTTGTCTTCTAGGTGTTCACCCATCGCACTTTTTTCTCACAAACACCGTTTATTTGACAGCAATGTGCAGTTAAATGCCATTTGTCATCATCTTGAGAGGTTATCCCGCATGTTAATCAGTGTCCACAGCACAAAAAATTTTCTCCTTCCATAAAATTCCTTGAGGAAGGGGTGCACTGTGCAAATGCACATATTTCTTTTATATTTGGGTACATTTTTTTCTCACACGCGTTTAAAAAGGCACGATAAATCCCCCTCAGACCGTATGTTTACGTCCAACTTTCAGGAATAGAGCCGCCATCTTGGCCCTGTGACGTCACGACTGAAAATCCCAATAAAGCCACGGCTGTCTCGCTCCGTTGATGCGAGACATTGGGTGTGTTTTGCCGAACCTCCGCTAGCTAAGCAGTCGCTCGTTTGGTAGCGGTTTCGATTGCAGCGCCGCTTAGCCTTATTGAGGTATCCTGCTCAGCGGCTCAGCGCTTCTGTCCTGCAGCCAAATATTTGTGTAGCAAGTGGTAGCAACCGCTCGCCGCTTACGTGCGCTTAGCTAAGCAGAGGTTCGGCAAAACACACCCACTACCGTGTCTCTTGATTCATGTGTTATAAACCATTCATGTCTAATAAACCATTAATTTCTCACTGGGACGCCTTTAAAGCCTTATTAAGAAATAAGAACATATAAAGGTCTTATTTGAATTTAATTAAATTATTAGATTTGGAACTCATTAAGAACATATAAAGGTCTTATTTAAAGTCAATTTGTCAGGAACATATAAAAGTCTTATATGGTTTTAATACGATTAATATTTAAATTGAATATATTAGCTAATTAAATCCTTATTAAGCCAAATTAAATACGAATATTTTGATAATGAAATGATACTATAAGAAGTACGTATATATACTTTGTATACTACAAAACATATATACGAGTATATACGTCGATTAAGAATTAATATACGACATGTATACATATGTTCGAGATTTTTAATCGAAATGTATATCGGCATTTCTTCTTATATTCTTAATTAAGTTTTATATATAGAACAAATATGAGCCATATTAATGCAGTTATTCAGTATTATCTTAAATCAAATAAAATTTAAATAAAGATTTTATTATAAGGTCCATATAAAGTTCATATTTAACTTTTTTTCGCGGGGTATACATATGTGAAACACGGGAATCAACGTTACTTTTTTTCTTATACAAACAACAAACCTCCACTGGAAGATCCAGCAGTGACAGTTGTGCATTTTCCATGTCGTGCGCGCAGCTTGCATTCTCGTCATTCATTTTTTCTCGCACTGTGCGAATCTGAGTATTTTTATTTGATCTGGTCGAGATTGACGCGGTGGTACAATATGTCTGTTCGTTTTCGCTGCACTTCTGAACTAGTGCAATAAGTTAGAATGAAAGAAAATATATTTGTCTCATTCTAACTTATTGCACTAGTTCAGAAGTGCAGTGAAAACAAACAGACTTAATGAAAGCGACTGTGGGTGGTGTAAGCACGGAAGAACTGCCGTGTATCCGCCGCATCATGAGGCCATTTTAACTGAACTTCTTGCACGGTTCATTTTTCCGCTCTTTCTTTTCACGTTGGAGAGAAAAAGAGAAAAGATCAACTGTGCACGAGGTTCAGCTAAAACGAACAGGCCTATGTATCCACGTGCATCGCACAAGAACGACAAGACACCACCTATACAGGGTGTCGCGAAAGAAGTCTATAATACGTGTCTCGATCGATCTGCATTCGACTTTTTCATATCGAAAAAAACGATTGCTAGTTTATTTATAAAACTAAATTAACAATCCCTCGAGCTGCGACGTAAAGGATATTCCGTCAATAGGAACGATATGTCGCGCAACGTTCTGGAGAGTTTGATTTCTATCTCGCGTTCACGGGACCTGCGACGATTCTCGGCGGACGAAAAAGATAGGGAAATTAAGTTGTCTGTTATTCGAATAAATGACATACTTTTTTTTATAAATGTTATATACAAGCGTCTGATATTCGAAGAGTCTCTATATACAGTACTCTACACTTTGCCGCTTCTCGAGTCCGCAGACGTATTGCAGTTTCATGAAGGGGAAATGCATTATATTAAAATATAACACCTTGTTAGATAAAATTTACAAAACGACAAACAATAAATGATACGATAAATACACGATAATGCAATGTATAAAATATATGGCACTTAACTAATAGTATAAAAATGTTTATCTTATTCTTCTCAACATAAAAGATCTCCATCCGGAATACGCTATAATTATAAGTTAAAGCTTATAACTAGCGATTTGTTAAGATTATAATTATAGCTATATGATTATAGGTCAGCTTATAATCGTAAACGATGGTATAGTGAAGCTTTTACTAAAACAAATTTTCAACAAAACGATATGTAGATACTTCTAATATTTCGCGACATGGATATACGTTTATATTATATTATACATATATTATAAAGAGACGCGTTAGAATAGTATCTTAATAAAAACTAAGAACATATCAAAGCAATATAGCTATAGAATAGCTGTAGGACACATATAGAAATTCTCCGTTCATTAACATTTCGTTGAACACGTTTATTTCAGGCGCCACACCGCGACATTATTATCGCCGAATATCGCGAGAGTGTCGTTCAAGTAGTCCATCTGCAACATAAAAACACGAACAATTACATATAATATCTAATATAGTGCAAGATATTGCAAGATAAGACTTGTAAGAATGTCTTCAATCTCAAAGAGGACTTTACCAACATTCGAAAGACAATGATAAAACCTGATTTCAAAATTTAAATGTAAGTAATTTAATTTTGAAACTGCATATTTCCTATTTTACACATGGACGTTTAACAAATTTTTTCATCAAAGTCAATGATACGATATTTTCGACAAATCGTATGTGTATGATACTCACGCTGGTGATCTCTCCGAAATCTGAAAATAAAGTAGCGATGGGCTGTGGCGGATCCGTAGTGCTCGAAATTCTGACGGTGCCGTCTATGGAACTCGATAACATCAGGCACCCGTGCGTCATACGCACCCCCGTTAACTCGTCCGTATGCTCGGTAGAATAAGATTTTACTAGCTCAAAATTGTTCTTTGAATCTAGCATGTGCAGCCTCGCGTTGCTATCCCCGACGCAAACCCAATCCCGTTGCATACTCATGCACGCAAGGAACGATTTATCTGGAATCTGAAAGATATACCAGCGACATCGTAACCGCGTCTCTGTAAAAATACGGAATGTTTACGGGACATTACTGTGATAGACTTCAGGATCCGCCCGGTTCTCTGATCCCAAACGGACATCGTGTTATTCCCGTGGGCGGACAAGATGTATTCCGTGTTCATGGCTAGCCCCGATCCCAACAGACCAGTCATGGCTTCGGTGTGAGGTCGGTATCGCATTATCGGCTTATTGCTCGCTCTCGAATCGAAGACGTATATAATCTCGTTGATTGAGCCAGTCGCAAAAAGGGCCCGCTCTGGACACGACGACATGCACACCAGCTTAGAAAGTTCGCCTCTGGAATATTTGACATTAATGGAAAATGATACGCGCGAAATGGTAATATGCAGAGAATAGCGTTTCCGAATTATCTGTCTCGATAAGCGAGACACAGAACGCGATATCTGAATTTGAATAATTTAGAGGAAAACGATTATTTCCCGCACAAACAGAAATTATCTTCCTCGCTCAGTCTTCTTATCGAGAAGTGGCCGAAAAGAATACTTTTGCTATCGCGTACGTCTCGTAAGTTGTCTGACGTACGAGACTGGTGTTGGTGAGCATCCACGATTTGATGACGCTCTCCCTGTAGCTGCAACTGTAGATCGTGTTGTCTATCGCCGTCAGATTTGAGATCTCTTCATTATCATGCATGGAATCAATGCGGACTTCGTTCCTGATTTCATTAAAGGGTAGTTCCTCGTTGGAGGGTAATATCCAGCAAAACACGTTGCCATTTGTGTCACCAGCTACACAGGTGGTTCCATCCTGAAAACGAGAATTATTATTATATTGTTTTCCACAAGGAGAGATGTCCACTTGACATAATATGTTACCTACATGCATCAGTAACAGAGTACGTATGTTGTAGTCAGGTAGATACATATCTATCAATTTCTCTATAGAATCCTGCTGTTTCCATAGCGCTGTTTGTTTCTCGATCCAACGCATGACGACATCCAAAACAGATTGTCGGGTTTTGCTGTAATGACACGTGACTTACTCTTACGTCTAAGAAGTATGACGGAAGCTGCTTATTCATACTATAATATTAAGTAAAAAAAAAAGTGTTTTACACAATATACACATACAATTAATTAGGTACAAATAAACTACAAGCACATTCTTGTTCAAGAGATCTATTTACGTTTTTACTTTATGTATATCAGGTTATTACAATAAATGGAACTGCGCAACTTTCCTCCATGTAATTTTTTATAAATATAAGAAGTATATAATATTTTTTAAAACACGGTTATTTTTTCAAAGCGAACAGAAATGAAATCTAACTAATTGTAAGTACGAAATAAAATATAACGCAATGTAAGCAACAGATGTGCAATCTGAATATGTATGCACAAGTTTAAACAGGGCTGACGTAAAATGACATACAGAGGGTTTAATTTAATTATAAAAATGTTTGCTTGTGCAAGGCGTAAGGCACTATTAATTTGAGCTAACCGGGACGCAAGAGAGATTGGCTAGCATGCGGCCATATGCGGTTAATTCGCGCTTTCCATAGTGTTATCCTTTAAAATCAGGCCATAGAACTGCTTGCACACTAGGCTCAAACTGTGTACTAACGTCGACACATCTAGGAAGGAGCATATATGCAGGAATATCTAAAATGCAAAACAATAAACAAATTAACCGCTAAACAGACGATCCGACAGAACGAGAGAAAGAGAGAGAGTTGACCGTCGGCATCGTCGCTGTTTTGGCTGTTCAACACACTTTACTCTAGCGAAGAGCCACAATTGCACACTTATTACGACGGAACTTTTCGAAATGGATTTCGATCGAAATTGTTTAGTTTTTTTTCTATTGTGTTCTCTAGAGAAAACAGAATAATTCTGATCGGAGTTTATTCTGAAAAGTTTCATAATACGTGCCCTGACGGACAAAATGACAGCGATGATTAAAAAAGGGAATTTTGCGCACGTATATATGTCGCAGCCGCACATGCGGTGATGTAGCACTTCATAAAGTGTCCAGACATTGGACACATGCTGTAATTCAATCTTTAAATAAAAATGGTTATACACACACAAACACACACACACGTGGGGGAGGGGGTGCAAGTCTGTATGTATGTCTGTATGTCTGTTCTTTATACACTCTTAAACTATTCGACCGATCTGGACGAACTTTTGCACAGTTACTCTTTACATCCTTGCGCAAAACAGGCTACTACGGAACCTCGATACCGATCAGCGATTTTATCCCTTGGTTTTTCCGGGCGTTTTTTCGGGAATTTCGAGATTACTTACTCGCGATGTACATAGAACCTCAATATTTTACTTACCGATTACCGATTTTATCCCTTGGTTTTTCCGGGCGTTTTTTAAGTCTGTTTGTTCTTTATACGCTCTTAAACTATTTGACCGATCTGAACCAACTTTTGCACAGTTACTCGCTTTACATCCTTGCGCAAAACATAGGCTACTATGGAATCTTGATATTTCATTTACCGATCAACGATTTCATCTTTTAGTTTTCCCGCGCATTTTTTCGGGAATTTCGAGATTGCTCGCTCGCGATGTACACAGAGCTTCGATATTTTACTTACCGATTACCGATTTCATCTCTTGGTTTTCCCGGGCTTTTTTCGATAATTTTGAGATTGCTCGCTCGCGATGTATACAGAATCTTGATATTTCAATTAACAATTACCGATTTCATACCTTTGTTTTCCCGCGCGTTTTATTCGGGAATTTCGAAATTGCTCCCTCACGATGTACACAGAATCTCGATATTTCACTTACCGATTACCGATTTCGTTTATATATAACTCAAGGACTAATTAACCAAATCTTCAAGAATTATATATGAAATAGGGATAGAAAAGATTGAAGAATATAATAGAATTAAAAACAAAACAAAATTACCAATATAATAATATTTGTAGCTGTGTTCATACACTAACTGTCATTTACTGTCATTTTATAAATATTATTATACATAAATTTGATTAGATTTTTAAAATAAGAATGAGTACGCAAAAAAAGAATTTTGAGCTTAATAAGAAAGAAGATAAAGCCTATTTTCAAAAATGTGAGTTAAATAATAGCATATACACACATATTCTTATAATTTTTAGCACATTTACACGTGTAAATATTTCTCTCAATAGCTTTAGGCATTCTCTCTCGAAAATAAAAAAAACAGTGTGAAATATCGGAAAAGCGGAAATGCCTCAATAACGTGAAACTCGAGTAGAAAAAGACTGGTTTAGGGTCACTTCGACCAACGCCGATTAACTTTAATTGACGATTAACTCAATCAGCAGTGTCGCCAACAGCAAGATATTTGTCGTTGTGTATGTCGTTCCCCACACAGCACAAAACTGAACAAATACCTTTCAGAGACCTTCGCAAAGCGTTACAAAAAAGATCTCATAAATGTCTCATACACGTCTCAGATACGTGAGAATGTCCGCTCATTTGTCACAAAGACGTTTATGAAAGGTTGCACAGCCATCTCTTAAACATTTTGCAACATCTCTGAGATGTTTTGCAAAACATTTTGAGTATGTTACATACAGGTATCTGGCAATTATGACATGCGCTAAAATAGAATAATTTTTATTTAAGATTTGAAGAAATAATATTGTTTCACATTTGAAAAAGTTTTTTAATATTAAAAAACATACATCTTACTTTGGAAAATATAGTCTTATATATATTTATATCATCGCAGCAATCTTGCTGGCAAAGATATACGTCTTGCGGATGTCATGATTTTGCTTCGCCTAGACCTGCTTATATTCGCTCTCAACTGAAACTTACTTTTAATCTCACCACTATGCACCGCCTATCGGTGTCATTGCGAACTAGCATGGAAAGATGCGCTACCGTGTATCTTTCTTAAAATATCTCAGGAAATTCTTAACGAAAGAGAGTTGCATTATAGTGTTTTGAAAATGTCTCGACAAGGGCTACAAGAATATGCAATCAAAACTATTTTTTATTTAACCCCCAAAGGTATTTTATTTGAAAAATTTAAGATGCTTTTAATCTAAATTTTTTATATAGAAGCCCCTATTTTTATTGTATATTCTTATAGTCCTTGTCACGACGTTTTTAAAACACTATAATAAAGTTCTCTTTTGTTAAAAATTTACTGAGATATTTCAAATTTTGTCATAATATTTTTAATATAAAATATGAAATATCTTGTAAAGTATTCACTTTTCGATGATTTTACCTTAATACTTTTATACATAGAATAATCAAAGAAATCGAATAATAATATTAATTTTTACATTTGTAATTTTTCAAAATTAAGTTTATCCACAAAATGCAATCAAATTTTTTAAAATAAATTTGTCTGTTTTTTTACATCATTCGATTCCTTTCATTATTTTACGTATAAAAGTATGAAGGTAAAGTCATCGAAAAGTGAATACTTTACGAGATATTTCATATTTTACAATTAAAAATATCATGACAAAATTTGAAATATCTCAGAAAATTCTTAACAAAAGAGAGGTTTATTATAGTGTTTTGAAAAAGTCTCGACAAGAACTACAAGAATATATAATAAAAAGTAGGAGGATTTCATTTAAAAAATTGAAGGTAGCTTTCATGTGATCTTTAAATAACTGTCCAAGGTCAACTCATTGCCACCTTTCTATGTCCCCCTTGAAACCGTACAACTTTTGTCTGAAGCATTTTTTTCTAGAATCACAAATAAAAAAGTTATTTTATGAGGTGTAAGAGATAAAGGAAACACCTTGTATACATACATATAATATTTCAGCATCTTTCAGACTTCAGACTTGTATGTAAAAACCTTTCATAAACATCGCGTAAACGTTTCAAATGTTACGTTTCTATGTTATGTATTTTAGATGTATCAACGACGTTTTAGTGTTACTTAGAAACTTTTAGAAACTTTGAAACGTTTCTGAAACATTTCTGTTTAGTTTTGTGCTGTGTGGGTCTTAACCAATCTTTTCAAAATATTATACCACTTTTCTTTAATTTGAATAAAGTTGTTTCGATTTTTATTTAAAATATCTATTTTAAAAACGTGTTTATGTAACATGGATAGAATTATTAATTTTTTATTATTTGATGATGGATACGAGGGTTATGATCTTCCAATAAAAAGAAATCAACGAAAACCGCGTATAATTAGGCCACGTGTGAATTACTTGGAAATATTTGATGATAATTATTTTAAAAGAAGATTTGCAATATCATAACATAACAAAACTTTAACATAATATTAAAAAATATTTATGTTGAATTACAACATAAAACTAATCGGTATGTACAAATATTTAATACAACAATTTAAAATTATATATAATATAATAAACAAGACAAAATAAGTTTATCATAAAAAAGTAAAATATTAAAAAATTTTATACATACTATGGGAATGCATATATGTATTCTGTCAGTTTATTTTAATTTATTTTAATTAATATTCTCTCAATTATATGTATATATATATATATACATATTTATTTATTTATTTAATTATATAGTGACATTCCACGTCAAGTGGCCCCTCTCTCTGTCCAAAAATTGAAGCGACTTTAAATATTGAGTTTGGGCTTAAAATGTTCGTATAAGCAAGGGCTTTCAAAATTTAAGTGGTTTTTTTGAAAAACTCTATAACCCCATGACCCCATAAGCAAAATAATCCAAAAACCTGATGAAGTGATCTTACAATATGATTTATACGACTTGTCTCATCTCAATAATCGCTTTAATTAAACTGTTTGGCCCTAAAACCCTCATAAACTACTAACCCCATGACCCCTTGATCTTATAACCCTCAAAACCCCATAACCCCATAACCATATAGCCCCATAAGCTTCTAAACCCCTATAATCGAAACCATCGCACTTTAATTATCAAGAATATTTTACAACCCTGCTTAATAGTTTCTCGCTCTCTATTTTGTATCTAACTTCTGTTTAACATTGCACCTTGAATAAAGATCAGTTTACTGTAAACCGTCATCTGAATTGCAAGCGTTTTTTTCACGGACTTAACAATTGGCGACGAGGATTTTAAAAGCGAAATAAAACGTGCCACGTAACCTCAAACAAAACTATGCGAAAAATAAATTTTGACTATATCGTGTCGGGTGCGCTAAGTCCATGTGATTAAGTTTCATTAAAATTGAACAAATAAAAAACCTTCCGCGTAGGCTCAAACAGAAGTGCGCGATTAATAAACGCTTGCAGTTCAGATGACGGTTCACAGTAGACTGATCTTTATTCAAGGTGCAATGTTAAACGGAAGTTAGATACAAAATAGAGAGCGAGAAACTATTAAACAGGGTTGTAAAATATTATTGATAATCAAAGTGCGATGGTTTTGATTATAGGGGTTTAGAAGCTTATGGGGTTATATGGTTATGGGGTTTTGAGGGTTATAAGATCAAGGGGTCATGGGGTTAATGGTTTATAAGGGTTTTAGGGCCAAACAGCTTAATTAAAGCGATTATTGAGATAAGACAAGTCGTATAAATCATATTGTAAGATCACTTCATCAGGTTTTTGGGTTATTTTGCTTATGGGGTCATGGGGTTATGGAGTTTTTCAAAAAGGCCACTCAAATTTTGAAAGCCCTCGCTTATACGAACATTTTAAGCCCAAACTCAATATTCAAAGTCGCTTCAATTTTTGGACAGAGGGAGGGGCCACTTGACGTGGAATGTCACATATATACATATGTCTGTGTGTATTAATAATCTAATTTGTGTCAACATTTGTGTTGTTATAATATATAATATACTATTCACAGAACTGAGAGAATATTAATTAAAATAAATTAAAATAAACTGACAGAATACATATATGCATAGTATGTATAAAATTTTTTAATGTTTTACTTTTTTATAATAAACTTATTTTGTCTTGTTTATTATATTATATATAATTTTAAATTGTTGTATTAAATATTTGTACATACCGATTCGTTTTATGTTGTAATTCAGCATAAATTTTTTCTAATATTATGTTAAAGTTTTGTTTTGATATTGCAAATCTTCTTTTAAAATAATTATCATCAAATATTTCCAAGTAATTTACACGTGGCCTAATTATACGTGGTTTTCGTCGATTTCTTCTTATTGGAAGATCATAACCCTCGTATCCATTATCAAATAATAAAAAATTAATAATTCTATCCATGTTACATAAACACGTTTTTGAAATAGATATTTTAAATAAAAATCGAAACAACTTTATTCAAATTAAAGAAAAGTGGTATATTATTTTGAAAAGATTGATTAAGAACGACATACACAACGACAAATATCTTGCTGTTGGCGACACTGCTGATTGAGTTAATCGTCGATTAAAGTTAATCGGCGTTGGTCGAAATGACCCTAAATCAAGAAAAACATTTATGCGGTTTGATTTGAAATTAGAGGCATTTAGTTATAATCCAAATTACGAATATCAATTTTATCCAAAAGTAATAATTGGGAAAATAGATGCAATATGTGATCATTGTCAAGTAAAAAAGTTTAAAACTTAAGCACTTGGAATGTGTTGTTCAATAGGAAAAGTTAAATTACCGCCTTTAAATCAACCACCCGACATACTCTGTATGTTTGTCTACAATATGGATATTGAAACACAAATAAAGTCGTTTGAAGGAAAACGACGCCCGGGCGAAGCCCGGGTAACCAGCTAGTTATATATAAAAATGTAACTGTTGTTTTATTCGCTTCGTGCATGAAAACATGTGGCGCCGCGTGACGGTTAAATGTAATACTTAGACTGAAACAATTTATGAAACGTGTATAAAGAGAATTAAAACAAAATCGTTTTTTAATATGCACTATAATAATTATACAATCTTAAGCGTCGTCTACAATAGAAGTCCTACAGTCGCAGAACGTAGTCGCAGGTCGCAAGAGAGATTCAGCGTGACGTATTTAAGGCAATTTAAGGCCTTTGAAGTGACGTATCTGAGGCCTTTGAACTTTTGAGGTTAATCCAACTTCTGCGCATCCTGCGTATTGAAGACTACTGCCTTAAATACGTCACGCTGTATCTCTCTTGCGACCTGCGACCAGCCTGCGACCACGTTCTGCGACTGTACGACTTCTATTGTAGACGACGCTTAAATATTGCAAGTACCTATTATAATTTTGTGTAATTATTAATACTATGATTTTTATGTCATGAAATATGTTAAATATTCACCAGTAAACTGAGAAAAATATTATCTTAACCAATAACAATTTCTTATATTTTTCTTCTTAGAGACTGATAAAGTGTTCAAAATGAATATAATTTTGAAAACAGGGTTTAAAGAGATTATTTATTCAATTGATTTTTTCACCTTCAAGCCATTATAAAAGAGAAAAAATTAGCTGCATCTCATGTTAAAAGAGTCGAAGAAAGATATACAAATGACACTGGTATTTTGATAACAGGTAGTGTTGTACGTCAAACTTCTGCCACTTTACACCCCTACAGAGTTAGTTTGGAGGTAAATATTGATGTTTAATAACTTAATTTATATTTTTTATGACTGATTAATTGTTTTTTAGTTGGATAACAATCGTCATGTACTTCATGTTTCTTGTAATTATGTGCCAAGTACAGGAAAGAAATGCAAACATATTTATGCTTTAATATGGTACGTAAACTCTGATAGAAGTACAACAAAAACATCTATACATCAAGAATGGAGAAAACCTTCAGATTATCAATTAGGTAAAGATATGTACTCCAAGCCACTAGAAGTTTCCAAAGAATTCAAGAAATAGCTGTATTACAAAAGGAAAAAGCAATAATTCCTTTCAATCTTCAGATATCAGATATAAAAAGTGATTGTGCATTGTTAAGAATTTTACAGGCAAGTAATATAACAGTAATATAATTCAAACTATTGTAAAACAAATTATAATAGTTATTTTGGACAATGTTATGAAAAAATTTAATGATAAGCAAATAACAGAAACAATTTTAAAATTAATAAATTTATCTAAACATAATATAATTTACTATGGCACAACAAACATTGTGATAGAGGTTAATTTAAATAACTTTTATAATATAAATGTGAGACATACGGATGATCAAATATTAGATTTGTGCATAAGAACCAAAGATCAAAGTGAATGCAAAGAATGGTTTGATGCAAGATGTGCAAGAATAAGTGCGAGTACTAAAGCACACAGTATAAAATGTAACAAAAAAAAAAAAAAATAAATTAGCGATTGAGCTTCTTAAACCTAAAGATTTGAAAGTAGCTTCTTTAGAATATGGAAAAATAAATGAAAAAAGAGCTATATGTGATTATATTAATAAATACAATAAAAATGTTCAAATAGTAGGTGTATTTGTAAATCCACTTTAACCATGGCTTTGTGCAAGTGTTGATGACATTGTGATTGATGCGAATAATTAAAAAATTTTAGAAATAAAATGTCCTTCATCTTGTAGTAATAAGCCAATTTTTGATACAACAAAAAATACATTTAATGTATCTTATTTATACTTAGATGAAAATAATATGATAAAGCTTAAAGCTTCTTATTCGGACTACACTCAATGTCAGATTCTTTATGTGGTTAATGTACATTAGATGTTGGAAAACAGTAAAATAATTTATCTAGAGTATCACAAGAATTAATTTTACAATTTACTACGCAACAATATAATTTTTCTTTTATTTTGAATTGGTTATTTTCCATTTCTCGAATTTATTAAAAGGTTAGCGTGTTTCAGTCCAACTTCCCAAACTGATCGCTATGAGCGCCTAAGTCGTTTCGCGAATCCCCTCCACGATCATGCACGAAGCGAATACAAATTTGATGTACAATTATATATATTTATGTATATTTATATAACAATTGGGAACTTCACTTCGCCAGCAAATAATTAAAAAAGTTGTGTTTTAAACGACCCAACTGGCCATATTTATTAATAATTTCACAACGTTTCGGCCATGGGTTTTGGCCCTTCTCAAGTGACAGTTATATTGCAGACTTTACATTGGTAATTTGTCTAAAAGTTTCGAAATTATAAAGTACACAATACAACAAGTTAAAATTCTTGCAATAAAAAGTACAAATAAAATAAAATAAAATTCTTACAAGTCTGCGCGTCAAATATCAAGTAAAAATAGTGCGGACATCGAGTTGATCGAGAGAACTCGTGTTAAAAAGCATGTCCGTATCACTCCATGACTTACAGCTGAATGTTCGAAGATAAGAAATTAAACCGTTAGTGTAAATGAGTTATAAACAAGGAGAAATAAAATAATAAACATTAGTCAGAGAATTACGTGGTCCTTATTATTCTGTTATAGATCACGTTTAAATTATCCGTGTTTCTTTGTAAATTAATCGTGTCGCGACATATATCGGACAAACCAAGAGACACGTACGGACTAGGTTTAAAGAACGCCAGGCTGACACTAAAAAGCACGTAAGTAATCATTCTGTGGTTAGCAAACACCGCCTTACACATGACCATGACTTTAATTGGTGCAAACCTGTGATTTTACACAAGGAGAAATACACCAAAAAAAGAGAAATAGCTGAAATGTTTTACATAAAGAAATTTCGCGACACGATTAATTTACAAAGAGACACGGATAATTTAAACGTGATTTATAACAAAATAATAAGGACCACGTAATTCTCTGACTAATGTTTATTATTTTATTTTTCCTTGTTTATAACTCCTTGACACTAACGGTTTAATTTCTTAACTTCGAACATTCAGCTGTGAGTCATGGAGTGATACGGACGTGCTTTTTAACACGAGTTTTCTCGATCAACTCGATGTCCGCACTATTTTTACTTGATATTTGACGCGCAGACTTGTAAGAATTTTATTTTATTTTATTTTATTTGTACTTTTTATTGCAAAAATTTTAATTTGTTGTATTGTGTACTTCATAATTCCGAAACTTTTAGACAAATTACCAATGTAAAGTCTGCAATATAACTGTCACTTGAGAAGGGCCAAAACCCATGGCCGAAACGTTGTGAAATTATTAATAAATATGGCCAGTTGGGTCGTTTAAAACACAACTTTTTTTATATTTATATACTTATACATATTTATATATATTTATGTTTTATATAAAAATTTTTTTACCGGGTACCACACACACACACACACAAATATTACAGTAGCAAATAAAAATTGCCCACTTACGAGCTTAACTCCTGTTCAGCAAAGGTACCATTTCATGGCGCAGCGTGCTGCCGCAGCAGATTGCTGCTATTGGTTGTGAAGTTCAACTGAACGAACAGCAAAGCAGCACAGCTGAAGACAAACACGCAACCTATTGATTTCGGTCACAATAAGTATAGTCATAATTATTTCTAATGAAAAAATATTCCTGTCTGGACACATAGCTTTGTCATAAACAAAAAATGGTATTAAGTGAGATATAAAAATATATTTATTGTTATTAAATTTTGGTCACTTGACTGATTTGCTGCTGCAGCATGCTGCATATGAAAAGGCACCTTTATGAAGGTGAAATTTTATGGGCAGTGAAAAGCAGCAGCATTTTAGTAACTTACTAGCGTAGACGAACGGGCAGCGCAAATCACCAAACCGATGTTAGTAACAGCTAGTAAGTTACTAAAATGCTGCTGCTTTTCACTGCCGATGAAATTTCACCTTAACATTAGGAAGGTAATTCATAATTCATATACAATAATAGCGCGCAACTTTGATTTGAAGTCGCTTACCGCTTGCCAATGTTAGGAACTAAAATATTCTCTACAAAATACTTTCGGGCGCTACTGTATATATATATATATATATAGATAATTATATATCAAATATGTCCATACATGTTTTTTTCTCTTCTATAATCTCTGTTCGTATATATTACAGGAAAAAGAATAAAAAGAATCTAAAAATGATTAAAAAGATCATTTTCGCATTGCATTTTTTATAAAAAGTGAAGTTTGAGCCCGGTAAAAAATTTTTTATATAAAAATATATAAAAACATAAATATATATAATTATATATATTTATATATGTTTTTTATGTTAATTATATATAACATTTATATATATGATTATATGTATAAGAGAAAACTTTTTCTCATTACCTCAAACACTTCACTTTTTATGAAAAATGCAATGTGAAAATGATCTTTTTAATCATTTTTAGATTCTAATTCTTTTTATTCTCTTTCCTGTAATATACAGGGTGCTCCCGGATTAAATGGCCAAACTTGAAATATGAATTTAGGACCTCAAAAGAAACAAAATTTTCCTCTGGAATTATGCTCGCAAACGCTTCGTTCAAGAGATATTGACTTCTTAAGTTACAGAATTATAGGAATAAATAATGTTGAAATAATCTAGGTTTATCATCTTTATTTCTTTACAGTAATCAAAATTTAAGTATTAAACTTCTTCTTTCATTCTGCAGCGGTGCAAATCTCCTTCAGCGGCCGGGGTACCATATTGAATAAACCAGTTTCTCTCACAGTCATTAAAATGTTAAAGAGAATACTAACATATTCGGCAATCTTCTGTTCGGAAATCGCGCGGCGTATTCACGACAAACAGCGTTAGCATTTCCGTCACAAAATCCATATACATATACCATATCGGCATATTCACTAATCGAATACGTATGAGGCATTGCACGAGGATTGTACATATATACTAGTTTACTCTACGAAAGCATTCAACGAACTAACAATTATTTGGTACGAATAAACGGAGCTTTATTTACAGTGGAAACACTAGCCGTCGATCAATGACCTTCGATCTTCAAAACAAAATAAAGAGATATTTCGACATTATTTATTCCTATAATTCTGTAACTTAAGAAGTCAATATCTCTTGAACAAAGCGTCTGCGAGCATAGTTTCAGAGGAAAATTCTGTTTGTTTTGAGGTTCTAAATTCATATTTCAAGTTTGGCCATTTAACCCGGGAGCACCCTGTATAGTGTATATTATAAAAGAGAAAAAACATGTATAGACATGTATGCACGGACATATATTTCATATATTTGATATATAATTATATATATTTATATATGTTTTTATATATTTTATATGAAAAATTTTTTACCGGGAAATGAGTGTGTCAATTTTGAATTATTTAAATACATACGATAGAATATTGTATGACAAGTGGTAGACTTTTTTTTATCAAACATTAGGAAGGATTTGTATATACGGTTGCATCAGAGAATTCCCATTTGTTACTTATATGGTACACCATCTGAACTGTTGAATTACTTATAATTATTAATTTGATTTTTGTGAATCTATTTTCCATTTATTAAGAATACAAAAAAGAATAAAAATATTGATTTCTTATAAACAATTATGAGACTTACAAAAATAAATCTCAATTTTTGCATTACGCAACTTTTGCAAAAACAATTTTCCGCATTATAAAAAGGCAAAAGTTTTTGAAAGTTGTCATATAGAAAATATGAGAAAAAGATTTCATCTCGTTTCTTATCGTGTTAGATTATTCTTCCCCGGGTCAGGCCTTATTGCAAGGCAATTACAGCTACTGGTTGGAAATTGACAAATTGTTGAGGGATTCGAATCCTCGAATGAGAGAATATCGAAAGAAAATTGCTTTTTGCCCCTCGTATAATAACATATAATAACAATATCTAATAATAAATTAAAAATTTTCAATTTATTATTAGATATTATTGTTATTATATTATACTTTATTTTATATTTATTCCTATGACAATAATAATAGTAATAATAATAATAATAATAATAATTTTATACTTATTCTTGAAAGCAAACTGTAAAAGCAGAATTTATATAACAGGGTGATCTCATGACATTCGATACTTGACCGATAGGAATCGTCGCGTGGGAATATGAAACACATGTTCTAAGGGTGCAGGGCCAAACGCGATCCTAAATCCTATTGGAATATTTATCAATGTAAACTCGTAAATGGTCAGCATAATTGTTTCTTATTTTTTGTGCATATCATATTTATAAATAGCACTTTTGCGTGTGCGCACGCATATACGTCTGCGTTTGCGTCTTTAAACAATAATTAAAGTTACTCCATTGATCACGAGTACCCGGGAAAAAAATTTTTATATAATCATATATAATTATATGTAAATGCTCATATATAATTATATGTCAAATTTGGAACGATATAATTTTATCTGAATATATATATAAATGTATGATTCTACAAATTTTTATATAATTTTATATAATTATATATAACTTCATATTAGGGTTTACTTTCAAAGGATTGTATATTGTCGTATATAATTATATATGATTGTATATAATCATACATAATTTTGTAAACTTTTTCGCATCCACTGCAAAAAATTTTTAATTTTTAAATAAAGTGTGCCACTTTCTTATAAGAGTGGACCCCACAATCATACATCTGATACAAAAGTTAGTTGATTCACTTGGCGCGAGATACTGCCGTGAGTGCCGTGTCTCTTGATACCGTTCTTATACCATTGCTCGTCAAATTTTAAATACGAGAAACAGATCCCATCGGATGCCATCTATCGGATAATCCGAAATTAAAAATGTAATATGTGTTTATGTATGATTATATATAATTATATATAAACATGTACAATCATATATAATCTACGATAAAAGCTTCTTATATATAATTATATAAATTTATGTATTTTAGGATTTACTATATTCAGAAAAATTCTATATATTCCATATTTATTTATATAAAAATATATTAATATGTATAATTGTATAAAGTTATATATAATTTTACGTGAGGAATCAGATGTAATTTTATATAATTATATAGAAAAATATACATTTCGTATAATTGTATACTTTAATATATATGTATATATAATAATATATATGTATGCATTTCAAAATTTTCTAATGTGTACAAAATTATATATGCTTATATATAACTATATATAAATATATACACTTACATATAATTATATAAAAATTTTTATAATTTTATATAAGAATCTAGATATAATTATATGAAATTACATAAAAGAATACATATTTATATACAATTATACATAATTTTATATGTTTACATATAGTTATATAAAATTATTTTTTCCCGGGTATGTACTTCATTTTAAATATTTCAGTAGCTCAGGAAATGACTGCAATGCAAGTGAGTTATATACCAT
Source organism: Harpagoxenus sublaevis (assembly GCA_030770355.1). Classification (NCBI taxonomy): domain Eukaryota; kingdom Metazoa; phylum Arthropoda; class Insecta; order Hymenoptera; family Formicidae; genus Harpagoxenus; species Harpagoxenus sublaevis. Next base: position 129,117 of record JASTWR010000301.1, read on the forward strand.
GGCTTATCTATTCTTTTCTAATCTGGCAATAATTGTAGATTAATCGTAATTAATATTCAATGAGTCACGGGTCTATTATTAAAAGACGCAACTGAATAAGGTAATAATCGTTTGATATAGTGAAATACACACGTAATAACGTGTTTCTTCGTTTCTTGTAATAACAAAACTTAATTATTTTATCAAATAATAGGATATATGTATTATGTTGTTTAAATGAGACTCGATCCGTTTCCTCTTTCCTCCATTTTTTCCCAGAAAGATATTATTCGTATATATCTTTATGCGATAAAAAATCTCTTGGATCCGTTCTAATTCTTCCAAGTGCGGAAGTTCGGTCAGTGTCTCGGCCACCCTCGTGCTGTGCAGTTTGCGAGGGGGGGGGGGGACCGGTTGGCATCCCCTCTGGATATACATACATATATATCCCCTTCCTTCTCCATCCCTCTCTCGACTTAACGCCAGTATGAGCGCGCGCTTTCGAATGACGCGTTCGTGTCTGCTGCGAGGGATACGTTCAGTTCAGTTCAGTCTGTTCTCCACGTTCTCCACGCAAGGACGATTGCCGTCCGCTCCGTCTGGCAAGTCGTAACGTGAATTTTGTAATAATTATTTATTAGCCGGACCGAATTATGCGTTCGAGTTTTAACGCGTGGCAATTTGATGTATATGTATAGACATTTCGTGTGGACATTAATTCTTTTCCCGCGTTCACTACGAATTGCCCTCACGTGTCATCGCCAGATGAAAGCGTGCTGGATGCTAATGTGATCAATGATTTGCTCAAGACGAAAAATAAACGCTACACTTGCAATAAACGCTACATTCGGATTTCTTTCATTCATGTAAAAATATGTATACGCGCGGACAGTAGTACGTTTCGTTTGTTATGACCCAACTGGTATTTGAGAGACTATTTTTGTCGTCGTCGTCGTCGTCGTCGCCGTCGCCGTCGCTGTCGCCGTCGCCGTCGCCGTCGCCGTCGCCGTCGCCGTCGCCGTCGCCGTCGCCGTCGCCGTCGCCGTCGCCGTCGCCGTCGCCGTCGCCGTCGCCGTCGCCGTCGCCGTCGCCGTCGCCGTCGCCGTCGTCGTCGACGTCGTCGACGTCGTCGTCGTCGTCGTCGTCGTCGTCGTCGTCGTCGTCGTCGTCGTCGTCGTCGTCGTCGTCGTCGTCGTCGTCGTCGTCGTCGTCGTTGTCGTCGTCGTCGTCATTATCATCGTCGTCGTCGTCGTCGTCGTTGCCGCCGCCGCTGCCGTTATCATCATATCGATATTTTATCCGATAATCTCAAGATGAGGCCACTCTTGGTACTCGCAATCGTCTACTTGCTGGCCAAGATCGCCGATTGCCGAGCCGTTGAAAATGACACTGATGAGAATGAGCGCGAAAAACGACGACATAAATTCTCCGTCGAGGACCTACTCAACGCCAAGTTTCCGCGCATTATCACTGGAGATTTAGACATTGATATTTGCAAGGCAGGTAAGTACAAAAAAAGAGTCTAAAAAAGAGTGCATACATTCATAGAAAAAAATAGATGTAATTATTACTATATCGAGTACATTTTTCTTAAGGGGAAAGGAATGGAGCACGTCGAGTGTGTAGGTTTTTCGATTGCTTTAAGGAAAACAAATTTTTATAAATGCAGATGCGAGTAACGTGTATATCTAATGCGTATTCTTTCTTTAATTTCAAGTATGTTATGTCTTTTATTGAAATTAAAAAAACAAGTTGAATTTTATTTGATTTGATAAAACACATTAATTCTTGAATGTATTTGCTTAACACTTTACTCTTAACACTTCAGGCATTCGATTCAGCTTTCCGATACTTATTGCGTTCATACAATACACAAGAGATATTTAAATAATCAATTAAATGACAGATATGTGATATAAGCTAAGATAATTGGCAATAAATAAAATAATAATATAAATAGTGAATAGTTAATTAAGGACAAATGTTCTTATGGTCTTGGTCTGGGAAAGGGACATTGATTATTCTCGAATGAATGGTATCTGTTTTCCGTTAGGTAATTCCTTTTCTCTTAGAACTCTAGAGACTCGTTGTATTCAAGATGAATTCGACACTAAGGCCTGAGGATTGCCATAGTGAAGAGGTAGGGACGTCTTTTTATCCTCTCGAAATGATTATTTTGGAAGTGTCTCGAGAACTGTAGACGAGTCAGCAGTGGAGTAAAAACGAAGGGAATGAAAAATGATATGACACGGCACATTTTTTGGGTGTGGTATTGGTTTGATTCTTTCAAAGAAAAGAACAGGAGCAAAATTTTTCTTTAAATCCTTAGAATCGTAGAGATTTAACGTATTAGAATATATTATTATAGATGATACTAATGATGATCGCTTTAAACAATTACGCAAACATCCGGACAAACAATGGCGTTTCTTTCAAGTTTCTTCCATTACTCTCTTTTCGCTCAAACGTTTCATTATTTAAGGGCCGATTAATCTTTAAGAAATATAATAACAATATAACAAATATAATAACAAACTAAGAAAACTCATAGTGATAGTATCGTTACAAAGCAGCTATCGATACTAGAGTTGTCGATCGTTACCGATTCATGCATAAGAAATGGTAAATCTTCCGATGTTTGCAAATATAATCGATGTTAATGTAGATTGCTAGCGAAAGTCTTTAAATTCTTTGTTCTTTGTGGAGAGAGTCTCAGCGACTTAAACGAAGATCAAAAGTCAGCGATGTTTCGCACAATCTATCGGCTGGTAGAACTATATTTTCAATACATGCAGAATTTGTTTTGTATTGGAATTGTATTCTTACATTTACTTTATATCACGCTCTTTAAATTAACAAAAATTTTTCACAATTAAAGATTTCCATATTAGATTTTGTCCATTTGAGACTACTTTTGTGATAGATACATACCTATAATATATACATTATACATATCTATAATGTGTATTTCTCTCTCTATGTAGAACCATGTGATACGTGTGATACGCTCACTGTGTGAATTTTTAGGTCGTAATCTCGAATCTAATGGATTATTTGTTAGTATATCTATTAACATAATTTTTTATGCAAAAGAGATTTTAGCCCAAAAAGTTTCTCTTCCTGTTGTTACAGTTTACGAAATCTTTAGCTTATTCCAATTATTCGAAAGACTTGAAGAAAGTTTTCATAAAGATCAGTATGCTACGTCCAAGTATGTCTTATTAATGAGGAAAAAGCATGTCGCACTCTTCTCTATGTTGCTTTAGAAGGCTGAAGAAAAAGTCGGCCGCTCGAAAAAAACAGCGTCGAGATCGCGTTCTCGCACGTTCCGTAACGCTAATGCATCTTAGTGCATGGTGTTCTCGAACACGCGCTCTTTTCTTCTCTCGATTGTACGTAAAGTCCAACTGCCACATGCTGTGATTTCTCGTCTAAAAATGCATTCGATGAATCTCGTGCTGCATCTCGTCTTTGAACGGATCTATTTCTTGATTTTCTCTTTCGAGCGATCAAATCCATCCGAATATCGTTCCTTTGCAGTATTTGTTTTGACCAATCCTAAAAGTTCGAAAACATCTTTCAAGTAAAAAGGCTCACAAAAGCTTTGATATTCGTTTTATCTACAAAAGGAAGTTTAATTATCCGTAACGAACAATATTTAATCAGGGCGAAAATGGATGCTTCTCAAAGCTTTTCCGCTCAAAAGCTGGTTTCACGTTGCTTCACATTAAATTTTTATCTGTGCAAGACATACGTTGGTGATTTACCTTTTTCCTCTGCGTTCTTTTATACTCTTTTGCCATCTCTTTTTCTCTCCTTCCCTCCCTTCCTCCTGCCCTTCCTCGTCCCCTCTCCCTCTTTCACCACTCCATTCTCCCTCCCCCTTTTTCTCTTTCTCTTTCTCTCTCCCATTTGCTGTCTGATGCTTGCTTTCGCCCTAATTGTTTTCCTCTCTAAATTAGAAGACTTTGATAGAGTGTACACGATAAGTGTGGTATATACCTACGTGCCTCACAAAACACGTTCTACATTTTCAACTATTACAACTTTAAATGCGCAAAAAAATTATTGCGGCCGCCGGGAGAATTAATGGCAATGCGACGGATAATGTCAAATAAACTTTATAATTATAACATAGTATTATACATTTTTTTACTGATTAATTTATTAAAATTAAAATTTTTTTGAGATCATAGTTGACCATGAGAAGGTAGCATAATCAGATAATGCAGATTATTTGTACATGAATTTGTACAGGATCATGCACGATACTGCATGTAAAGTCGTGGTCAAAAAGGTTGTCCGGTTAAGTAGTTTCGGAACGCATCCCATTTGAGTACTAATGCACACGGCTTGCGCAGTGATTCATTATAAGAGCAAACAAACAAGATGTCAAATATATTAAAATGTTAAAAGAATTGGTAATTGCTGACATGGTAGCTGGATATTAAATGTAAATAGGACATGTGTTGATATGCGTTGACATGTAATTGACTGCAGTGATATCAAAACATATATTGCGTCGAACGACGCAAGTTTATATGTATATGTATACCACAAGTAGGTGTAAAATTACATCTATGTCTAACGATTAATATCTGACTATCGAATGAACGCATATAACTCGAACGTTCCGTAAAAAAATCTCGATGCTAAATCATATTACATGCAATATGTTCATTCGCACAACAACACACACACACACAACATATATATACATATAGCAAGCTTATTTTAATATTATTACATTTAAACAAGTAGGTTATAGTTAACTACTGATGAAACAAGACAAATTGGCGTAAAGACTACAGAATTTGTGTAGAAATAATATGTACTTGCAATTAGAATGCCAAAAAGTACCAAATGTTTGCCAAAGTTATACAATTACAAAAGATACGCAAAGCAATGAAAATTAAAAAGCAAGTAATTAAGGTACTTAACAACAGTTTGCTGAAATTCATTGCTTAATATTGAAAATATAACAACAAATAAATAAGTATAAATTACACGTTTATTGAGAAGACATTAGTAAATGATTCTCTTTCATATTTATAAGTGATTGAAAACATTGTTCAGTGAGACGTAATATAATAAAATTAAATCTGCAAGAGCTTAATAAGAAAACGTTATTCAAGATAGCTGTTTATAAATCAATCCAAATCGATTCTTCGATGCTCTCGGTTAAGCCGGGATGTAGCATGCCATTCGCCTTGCTTTCCTTCTGTTTGCTTGATTATCACGTCGAGTGATAACCTTTCAACCCTCGGCACGCCTCTGGCACGCACAACTTGTGAGGCTTTTTCTTTAATTCCAGAGGAGGAAACGAGATTTTGATGTCTTACCATTTATTTAGAATTTTAGAGAACAATATGTTTGCTCTTACCATATATACAGGGTGTCCCAAAATTCGCGACTCAAAATATTATAGCAAGAAAGTTCTCAAAAAATTAAGTAAAAAAGTTATTTGTAAATTTTTATTTCAAGCAGAAGTTTTTGAGATATAAGAGTTTCAAGCTAGCCAATTACAGACTAGGTTTAGACGGACACCTGTCCATGAGTCGCGCGTGCGGTAGTATTAGTGAGCGCGCACTTTAGCATGCATACTGACATGACGGGCGCGGTGGATTGTGCGTGTGTTCTCCATACGTTACCGCGCGCAATTTCATGATATTGATTTTAAATTAATTATGTAAATAAGCGTTACAAATAAGAAATCTTTAAACTATTCAAATTTTATCGCTAATATTGTGGATTACAAAGAAACATTGGGATTACTACAATTTATATTAGCACAATAACATTAATATTAAGGAAATATTAAGTGAATAAGATTTATAATTACTTATAAGTCGTGATTGTATACGCGCGCGAGCAATAATTTTTTTATAAATGTTGAGAGATATAATTTCATGCAAGTTATTTCTTTGCTATAATTAGTCTGATCGAACTTAGCGGTTTGGCGGAAAGCTCGGTACTAATAACACCGTGTAACACGATTTTTGTGTCAATGAACTTAATGACTTTGTGAGTCATGTTTCTTGTGCCTAAAGACGACGGAAAATCACCGGACTTTTGCAAAAAGATTGCTTTTGTGACCAGGGCTTCGTATTTTTAAAATTTTAATATTTTTCCAGGATTGGAGATAAATCTGACTCTGGGTGTGCTTTGATAAACAGGCAAAAATATTTTTGGTTTTGGGGGGTTGCCTAGACTTTTCCTGAACTGAGAAATCTGTAGTATAGATGTGCCAAAAAGAAAAAATATTATTTGTGGCCACATTAAGAAAAAACATTTTTTTATTTAATTGTTTATAAAAAATGCTTTTTTTATTTGACATACCTACCACACATTTATCAGTTCAGGGGAGGTCTAGGCAACCCCCAAAAGCAAAAAATATTTTTACTTGTTAATCAAAGCACCAGAGTTAAATTTATCTCCAATCCTGGAAAAATGCAATATTTTTTCCAAGATTGAATATAAAATTGACATGGTGTTATTAGTACCGAGTTTTCCGCCAAACCGCTAAGTTCGATCAGACCAATTATAGCAAAGAAGTAACGCATGAAATTATTTCTCTCAACATTTATAAAAAAATTATTACTTGCGCGTATGCGATCACGACTTATAATTAATTATAAATCTTATTCACTTAATATTTCTTTAATATTAATGTTATTGTGTTAATATAAATTGTAGTAATCCCAATGTTTCTTTGTAATCTACAATATTAGCGATAAAATTTTAATAGTTTAATAGTTTAATTTTAATAGTTTAAAGATTTCGTATTTGTAACGCTTATTTATTAACATCATTAATTTGAAATTAATATCATGAAATCGCGCGCGGTAACGTATGGAGAACACACACAATCTTTTGTCCACCGCGCCCGTCATGTCAGTATGCAATGTATGCATGCTGAAGTGCGCGCTCACTAATACTACCGCACGCGCGACTCATGGACAAGTGTCCGTCTAAACCTAGTCTGTAATTGGCTAGCTTTAAACCCTTATATCTCAAAAACTACAGTTTAAAATAAAAATTTACAAATAACTTTTTTACTTAATTTTTTGAGAACTTTCTTGCTATAATATTTTGAGTCGCGAATTTTGGGACACCCTGTATAACCAAACTCTGGACTCGATAGTTGTTTCAATATATTAATTATATTTTACTCAGAGTTAGGTGGATAAAATAATACACGGCACACACACATATATTTATATTATAATATAATTATAATCTATATTATAATTATTTTATATGCGCGTCACATGTATTAATTTATCGAGCTCTCTGTTTTAGCTCGGTTATACTTAAGATGCGCGCACGTTTATAGTTCACGGTTATAGTAAGCATAGATATAACATTAAATATTACAGTATTATTACAGTATATTTTTACACTCGTATACGCACATTGTCCCTTATAGTCACAGCTGTCTCTTTGCTCGTGCCTATATTGCTCTACAACCAAATCTTAGAAATCTATCTCCTTCTCTTTATTCTTCGATTTTATTTTTAGAAACTAATTGATGGCAAAAATAATTTTATTTGGTCCTAGGCATATATTTTATGAATGAACGTGAAACTATGGCATTCGATCGAATCAAACTCAGGAAGTGGAATGTGACATAGAAGCCGAACGTGATGAGGATTTATCCTTTGGGATTAGATCGAATCACTGATGTGAAAGACGGACTATGACGGAAGAATAGCAAGAAAGAGGATAGAAAGATGCCAACTAGAGATAGAGAACTTGTCGTTTACACTTACGTTCTTACGATTGAGATCAAGCCATCCACAAGCCATCGTTACAACGATCATTGTTTCCAGATATAAATAGCGTTATTGAGGAATGTCGTAAACACATTGAATCATTATTAACACGAGCTTATTATCGCTCGCGACATATAACAAAGAGAAATCGTTTCTTCATAAACAGACTTTTGTGATTAGTGTGGAAACTGCCTACTCGCATATTCGGCTTTATGTACTCTATAATGATTTCTTTGCCGCAAGATATTTTCATTCAATTACACTTTATTTCGATATGATACATTAGATCTATATTGTAGAGAATCCGTTTATGATCATGCATGATGAATACGAAATACAATATGAGGAAATAAGGAATAAGGAATAATCACACACGATATAATCACTTAATATATTAGATATGAAATTTTTAAGTAAATACTTTCGTATACATACGTACGTCGTATGTGTGTGTGGGCCCGGCTTATTATTAAGAAGTGCAGAGCATCGCGTATATAGGAGATGTGCGTATCGAGAAAGATGTTTCATAAAATAGCCGTAACTAAAAAGAAAGGCCAATTGAGAAATCACTGCGCCGAGAAGATAGCAGTAAAGAGAGATGCGGTAAGGTTTTGGAATGGTACTAATTAGTAAGAGTATGACATATGAGCGACGTAAAAATTGAGATGATGAGAAAAGTATAAAGGACCAAGCTTTTGCTGCAAGCTCGGACTGTAACGTTAAAAAATGTAGATAGTCTTTTTTAATCATCGAGTAAATCGCATCAAATCGAACAAAGGAGATACACGAGTAGAGGAAAGTAGGGGAATATTGCGTAGTGGGTAATAGTGCGCACCTCAGGTTTAAAACTGTGACGATAAATGGCGACACGTGAGTGGCAAAATTTGGAAGTTTGGGTCAATTCTAGATAATATAAATATATTTTATCCCAGCTCAAAGCTTCGTTTGAACGGAAGAAGCGAAAAAAAACGCGCCCGTTTTCTTACCACTTTAAAGCGACAGGAGTTAAGCTCATAAGTAGGCAATTTTTATTTGCTACTGTAATTGGTGTAACATAGTGAAATACAATCCCTTAGGAACCTTTTGCCGCGTTGGTCCCATAATTTCATTTGCGGTTTGCAAGTAATTGACAAAATTGTCCTGGAATAACAAATCGGGGAATAGTGCGCGGCTGAATTTATGTTTATTTATGTCGAATTTATATATATACAGGGTGGACCAAATGAGTCTATAATGGGAAAAATCTCGAAATAGATGTTAGATACAGCAAAATGTTTCAGACAAAAGTTGTATAGTCTAAAGGGGGACATAAGATGGTGGCAATGATTTGATTTTGGATGGTCGTTTGAAGCTCACGTGAACGTCACCTTCAATTTCTTAAACGGAACCCCCTATATTGTAGTATATCGTTTGAAAGGGCATAAAATAAGAAAAATTTTGGCGCAAACCAGAGGTCGATACGTTGACCCGTTCGGGAGTTATTTAGGGTCAAAAATTGACTTTTTCCAACTTTGACTTTAAATAACTCCCGAACGAATCAATGTATCGACCTCTGGTTTAGGCCAAAATTTTTCTTATTTTATGCCCTTTCAAACGGTATACTACAATATAGGTGTTTTACTTAAAATTTGTTAGTGTCCCAGGGAACTCCAACTCAAAAATTTGAAATGAAACCCCCCAATATTGTAGTATATCATTTAAAAGGGCATAAAATAAGAAAAATTTTGGCACAAACCAGAGGTCGATACGTTGATCTGTTCGGGAGTTATTTAAAGTCAAAATTGGAAAAAGTCAATTTTTTACCCTAAATAACTACCGAACAGGTCAACGTATCGACCTCTGGTTTGCACCAAAATTTTTGTTATTTTATGCCCTTTCAAACGATATACTATAATATAGGGGGTTTCGTTTAAGAAATTGAAGGTGACGTTCACGTGAGCTTCAAACGACCATCCAAAGTCAAATCATTGCCACCATCTTATGTCCCCCTTTAGACCATACAACTTTTGTCTGAAACATTTTGCTGTATCTAACCTCTATTTCGAGATTTTTCCCATTATAGACTCATTTGGTCCACCCTGTATATATATATATATATATATATATATATATATATACAACAGGGGAAGTGTGTGTAAAACGGCCCTCTTTCGGAATAAATTGATTTTACTTCTAAAGGAAACCATATTTGAATACAAAATATCGTCAGAAGTTTTCATTGATATCTTTGTTAATTGAAAAAGTTGAATATAAGCATCCCCTAAATTTTCAAAATTAGTAGCAAACAAAAAACTGCAGACATGCATTTTGACCGTTTTACCCACACCCTATGGGTAAAACAGCCCCGGTATATAATTTTATTTATATTTTATGTATATCTTTGTGGTATACTTATTTTATATATTGTGATATAAACTACAGAAAGGCAGGCTTACTTTAAAATAAATTTAGACGTAGGGGAGACCGGGGCGAGATTGACAGTTTTTTTTTGGTGCCGATTTTTAACAACAAAATAAATAATTTTAGTTAAATGTAGTATACAGTTGTAAAGAGTGAACCTTTAGCTACAAAATTTATATAGGAAATTTTTGTCTACGTCGCTTTGTTTAACCGGTATAGAGCAAAAACGCACAGAAAAAAAAAGAAGTGTCAAATCAACACTCGATATGCTTGTATATACGCAAGAATATATAATCTTGAAATAAGATTATATTGCGTTAAACGAAGAAAATTAGTGTTAAACGAAGAATTATATAGTTGAACCAACGCAATATAATCTTATTTCAAGATTATATATTCTTGCGTATATACAAGCATATCGAGTGTTGATTTGATACTTCTTTTTTTTCTGTGCGACAACGGTGGAAAAATTGAAATCTCAAAAATGCCGGGGCAGAGTCGTCACTCCATAAATACATAATTCCGATTATGAAAACTGATAGGATACATTTTATTAATTATTTGTTAATAGAAAAATGTAAACATTTATTAATTAAAGTGTTAAAATGTTTCATCATTTTGTGTTTTTGTATGTGTGTACGGATTCTATAACTCAAAAAGTAATCAACCAAATATTAAGGAAATATATATGAAATAGGGGTAGAAAAACTGAAAAATATAAGAAAATTTGCCAATATTATAAAAGTCCATCCCGGGTGCTTACTGACTAATTAGCCCGAAACACAGGTTTCAGGTTTGATCGCCCACGAAATATGTATTAGACATCAACGATAATGAAAAAACTACACTGGATTCGGGTTCAGCATGTATTAAGTACTCTTTATAATCACGTACCTCGAGATTTGGAGAGCAAATATTATTGCAGATATTACAAAATTTCCACGCGCAGAAAATTTCACTTTGACCTTCCGAAAACACGTTTGCCCTCGTAAAAATCATAACACGGCAGGTAACCTGCCGAAACTCCGTTGGTCACATGGGTACCATAAGCAGCGTTTACAATGTTAATAGCGAGTTCGCACAATATACAGGTTCTGAGATATTTGATTTGACGATTTCACCCCAAAGACGTTTTCGCTCCGGTCTCCCTTATTTCAATAGGTAAATAATTAATTTTTATTTTTAAAAATCACAGATAAAATTTTCTGTTTATGGCACCATTTCCTACAGAAAATGCACTGAATCCCTTTTTCTCCGCTTACAAAATTAAAGTAATTTTCTCCACAAAAAAGACATTCAACGTCCTTCTCTTTGTCTTGCCTACAAGTAAGATTGGCCGTTTTACCCACAATTGCAAAAATATCAAAAAAGTCTAAACAAAATTTTTACTTAACTTTAAATAAAAGATTTCTGAAAATATTTGGCTTTCAGGATCACTACAGATATTTAAAAAGTATAAGCGACTAGGAACATTGCATGGAAAAGAGAAGAACACTTAATAAAGCTTGGACTTACCTTAGATCAGACGTAACGAAAGTAGGAAAATTGCGCAAAATTGCGTTTTGCGTCAGTACAAAGTTTGTTATTGATACCAAAATGCACGAGGCACGTCTGCGACATGCATAGACTTATATAGATAGACCGGCCCCTGCCGTATAAGAGCACGCGTCGGAAGACCTACGGTGCAGACATAGCCGTGGATCTAGTCCTCTCTCTTTCTTCTGATCGCTTGGTGGGGATAGAAGACTATAGCCCGGCTATTCCCTACTAGTCCCCACTCTAGACTTCTATCCCCACCAAGCTATCAGAAGAAAGAGAGAGGAACAGATCCACGGCTATGTCTGCACCGTAGGTCTTCCGACGCGTGCTCTTATGGCAGGGGCCGGTCTATCTAGAGTCCTATATTATAAGAGAAGCGAAATCGATACCCCCTCCATGGTTCCCATAAACCCCGCAGCTGATCCATAAACCCCGCAGCTGACCGTTTGTAAACATGTGTATGCACACGGACACCACACGGGGTCGAGAGTCTCGGTTTTGATTGGTGCCGCGGTCAGCCAATCAGCAAGCGTGCCGTCAATTTCGCTTCTCTTATAATATAGGACTCTAGGGCCGGTATTCATAGTCTTCAAGATCGTCTTAAGTAATGTCTTGAGACGCTAATACTAGAGTCCTATATTATAAGAGAAGCGAAATTGACGGCACGCTTGCTGATTGGCTGACCGCGGCACCAATCAAAACCGAGACTCTTGACCCCGTGTGGTGTCCGTGTGGTGTCCGTGTGCATACACATGTTTACAAACGGTCAGCTGCGGGGTTTATGGATCAGCTGCGGGGTTTATGGGAACCATGGAGGGGGTATCGATTTCGCTTCTTTGATAATATAGGACTCTAGCTAATACGGCTCTGTGATTGGTTCATGACATCTTAAGATTGAACTTGAGACGATCTTAAATAACTATGAATACCGGCCTAGGTCTATCTATATAAGTCTATAGCGACATGTGAGCAACCTAACCTATACTGAGTCGCCCGACGACAGCGTTGCGTACATAGACTTATATAGATAGACCGGCCTCTGCCGTAAGAGCACGCGTCGGAAGACCTACGGTGCAGACATAGCCGTGGATCTAGTCCTCTCTCTTTCTTCTGATCGCTTGGTGGGGATAGAAGTCTAGAGTGGGGACTAGTAGGGAATAGCCGGGTTATAGTCTTCTATCCCCACCAAGCAATCAGAAGAAAGAGAGAGGACTAGATCCACGGCTATGTCTGCACCGTAGGTCTTCCGACGCGTGCTCTTACGGCAGGGGCCGGTCTATCTATATAAGTCTAGGGCCGGTATTCATAGTTATTTAAGATCGTCTTAAGTTCAATCTTAAGATGTCATGAACCAATCACAAAGCCGTATTAGCGTCTCAAGACATTACTTAAGACGATCTTGAAGACTATGAATACCGGCCTATGGTTGCGTATTTCTGAGAAACTATAGGGGGAGGCCGTTTTACTCGGCGGGGCCGTTTTATACACATTTCCCCTATATATTGAGATCTGTCAAACGGGCGGGGCTGGGCGAAAGTGGAGCGAAAGTGGTGCGAAAGTGGGGCTAAATCTGCAACCTAAGAATAATATCTTCTTCTACCAACAGATGTCATGCCTCAGTTTGATAGATCCCAATGCTAATTTTTCCAATATATACAGTTCACGGATATACCGGCCGAGTGGGTACTGCAACCTAAGAATAATACCTTTTTCTGCCATCAGAGGTCATGCCTTAGTTTGACAGATCCCAATAGTTTATTTATATTCAAATTTATATATATTTATATCGAATTAATCGTTTAATATGAGTGCGTTGAAGTCAATTCTACTCGCAAAATTTTTTTTTTAAATATCCCATTTTCAGTTTTGCGTTTAATTTTTAATTATTTATTATTACACATTAACTATACTTAAAACCAATGATTTAAGCAGAAAAGTTCGAAGTTTATTCGCTGCAGACATAAATTTTAGACTGCGCACTATTGCCCGCCACTTTAATTTTTGCCCGACTTTGCATCGTCCTAAATATCGCTTAATAAATATTTAAGGAGGTTCGATCATTACTTGTAAGTCAAAAATGCGATTGAAATAAATGTCATTACAGCGATCCCGAATTATATGCAATATTAGTATAATGAATTGTGGATGCTACTTCCGTGCTATATTCTTTGTAAATTAGTAGTGTATAGAATATTAACGAACATATACTGGGGTATGAGAGCGTCAACGACTCGGGAATCGCTTATTTGGCCAACATTATAGGTTAGAACCTGTCACTTTGTGACAATAAGCTTTCTATACTTGAAAGCCAACGTAGAGCCTTCACTTTTGCTTCTTCATAGAGGAAGCTTTGTTTTCGTGAAAAAATTTTTTTTTTAGTTGCCGCTGCCAATGTGTTCAGAATGTTCTAAAACGTCGAAAAATTGCATTAAAAAAAATGTCCGTATGTGTGTGTGTATGTGTGTGTCTGTGTGTGTATGTGCGGATTTGATGTCCGTGGTTGCTCTAACTTTCATAAATATTGAGATATCGAGCTGTTTTTTTTTTAATCGATAGAGTATCATTCAAGGAAGGTTGGTATTGAATTTGGCGATGATCGGTAAAGGGGTTAAAAAAAAAAAATTTAAATTTTTTTAGAAATGTCCGTGGTTGCTCTAACTTCCGCAAATATTAAAATATCGGGCTGAATTTTTTTTAATCGATAGAGTATCATTCAAGAAAGGTTGGTATTAAATTTGGCAATAATCGGTAAAAGGGTTCTTTTCAAAAAAATTTTGAATTTTTTTTAGAAATGTCCGTGGTTGCTCTAACTTTCGCAAATATTGAGATATCGGGCCGATTTTTCTTTTAATCAATAAAGTATCATTTAAGAAAGGTTGATATTGAATTTGGCGATAATCGGTAAAAGGGTTCTTTTTTTTTTAATTTTTAATTTTTTTAGAAATGTCCCTGGTTGCTCTAACTTTTGCAAATATTGAGTATAGGGCTAAATTTTTTTTAATCGATAAAGTATTATTTAAGGAAAGATGGAACTGAAATTAGCGATAATTGGTAAAGGGCTTCTTTTTTATAAAATTTTGAATTTTTTAAGAAATGCCTTTAATTGCTCTAACTTTTGTTAGTTTTGAAATATTTGGCTATTTCTAATTTTATTATATTCTTCTGTCTTTTCTACCCCTATTTTACATAAAATTCTTTAAAATTTGGTTGATTAGATTCATGTTTATGTATGGACGGATTCCCCGAAATTTTAAATGTCTTTAACTCAAAAACTAATCAACCAAATCTTAAAGAATTATATATGAAAAAGGGTAGAAAATACTGAAGAATATAGTAGAATTAAAAAAATTGCTAAAATCTTAAAATTTTAACCTTTAAGGGCTACATCCCAAGTCTCAACAATTGAGACTTTTCATAAATTGATATTTTTTGACAATTTATTTTACTCTTATTTTATATATAATTCTTTAAGATTTGGTTGATTAGACTCAGCTTTATAAGGCTTTTATGTATGCACGGATTCCCAGAAATTTTATATGCCTTTAACTCAAAAACTAGATGGTACTAAAGAAAGTGTCCCACTCGGGGAATTTGCTACGGTATTCCAAGCGACTGTAGGCATTATGAGGTGTGCCCAAACCTTACTGGAGAGGAAGCGGAAGGGAGGGCGTATCAGAATCTGTTCGGATAGCCGGGCGGCACTTGAGGCCCTCTGTGCTCCGAAATTTACTTCGCGGCTGGTCTGGGACTGTAGCTGCACCCTGGAGGAGCTGGCGAAGAACAATAGTGTTACCTTAACGTGGGTTCCCGGTCATTCGGGGATCAAAGGTAACGAAACCGCCGATCAGCTCGCTAGAGCAGGATCGGAGACAAGACTGCTGGGACCGGAGCCGGCTGTGGGGGTCCCCTTCAGCCTAGGCAGGAGGGAGATCCGGGGCTGGCTGCGGAACCAGCATCTTGGTAACTGGAGAGAAGAAACCAGGGGCAAATGCAGACAGGCCAGGGCTCTCTTGGGAGATTCTCCCAGGGAGGGACTGGCAGGAAGCATTAGATCACTGAGCAGAAAGGACGCCAGGCTGGCAGTGCAGCTGCTGACAGGTCATGGCGTCCTGAACTACCACATGTACAAGTTGGGCTGTAGTAATACACCCGACTGTAGACTTTGTGGGGAAGAGGAGGAAATAAGTCTCCATATTCTTGGTCAATGTCCGGCATACGCCAGGCAAAGACTCCGTACGCTCGGCTCATCCTTTCTGGATCCCGAGCAGATAAGACAGCTACCGGTGGAGGACCTGCTTCGCTTTTACAGGGAAACAGGTCTTCCCTAACTGGGAGGCCGTTATTGCAGCGGGGAGGCACAATGGACTCAGTCTGCGTGCCGCCAGTAGGTCTTCGTTGGAGGACCACCCCCAGTTTCATTATTATTATTAACTCAAAAACTAATCAACCAAACCTTAAAGATTTATATATGAAATAGAAGTAAAAAATACACTGAAAAAATATAATCAAATTAGAAAAATTGCCAATAATTAATACTAAATTGTCCAAAAACATTAATTTATGAAAAGTCTCAATTAGAATATAATAAACTAAAGAATATAATAGAATTAAAAAAATTAACAATATAATTAAAAAGTGTGCAAATTTTATATTTAAAACTGCACCTCCTGCATGAAAAGTTGAGAATTGATGTCTCTCATGTGGAGAAAACTGGTCTGGTTTTTAATTATATTGATGAATATAATTAAAAAATAATAATACTTATAAAACTATATTTTTTAAATGTATACTTACAATGTGCAATAAAACTATGATTTTACTATAAATTTTTAATGTCTACTTTTTATTTTAGAAATGTCCTTGGTTGCTCTAACTTATGCAAATATTGAGATATAGGGCTAAATTAAAAACTAATCAACCAAATCTTAAAGAATTATATATGAAATAAGGGTAGAAAAGACTGAAGAATATAGTAGAATTAAAAAAATTACTAAAATTTTAAAATTTTAACTTTTAAGGGCTACATCCCAAGTCTCAACAATTGAGACTTTTCATAAATTGATATTTTTTGACAATTTAGTGTTAATTATTAGCAATTTTTTGATTCTAATATATTTTTCAGTTTTTTCTACCCCTATTTCATATATAATTCATTATGGTTTGGTTGATTAGACCCAGCTTTATAAAGCTTCGATATATGTACAAATTCTCCAAAATTTCAAATGAGAAAAAGAAAGAGAGAGAGAGAGAGGGAGAGAAAGAGAGAGAGGGCAAAAGGGCGCTCTATTGCAAAAGCATTGATCGTTTTTTTAAAAATAAAACTGACGTAAGTGTCTAGCCTAGCATCAGCCAATGTATGCCAAAAAGCCTAAAGTGCGTTCAGTTTTATTAGGAAACGATCAGTGTTTCGCAAAAGGGCTAATTTTTTAATTGCAGTTAGAACATCTCAAGTCTTAATAATTGAGACTTCAAAAAATGATTTTTTAGGATAATAAAAAAAGTGAGCAAGTAGAAACTTGCACATTGCTTCCATATAGCTTTTAAGTGTGCAAGTAGAAACTTGCACATTGCTTCCTCATAGCTTTAAAGTGTGCAAGTAGAAACTTGCACATTGCTTCCTCATAGTTTTTAAGTGTGCAAGTAGAAACTTGCACATTGCTTCCTCATAGTTTTTAAGTGAGCAAGTAGAAACTTGCACATTGTTTTCTCAGTTTTTAAGTGAGCCAGTAGAAACTTGCACATTGCTTTCTCATAGTTTTTAAGTGAGCCAGTAGAAACTTGCACATTGCTTTCTCATAGTTTTTAAGTGAGCCAGTAGAGACTTGCACATTGTTTTCTCATAATTTTTAAGTGAGCAAGTAGAAACTTGCACATTACTTAATCAACATTTTATTTCGCTCATAAAGCTTCCTCTATGAGGAAGCCAAATTAATAAATATTTAATAATAATTATATATCAAAGAAAAAATTTGGCTTCTTCATAGAGGAAGCTTTATGAGCGAAATAAAATGTTGATTAAGTAATGTGCAAGTTTCTACTTGCTCACTTAAAAATTATGAGAAAACAATGTGCAAGTCTCTACTGGCTCACTTAAAAACTATGAGAAAGCAATGTGCAAGTTTCTACTGGCTCACTTTTTTATATGTTTTACATAAACACTTTACACAAATAATCCCAAAACTTGAGCAATATTGACCATATATTTTTTTTGTAATATTATTCAGAAGTTGACCACTTTTAGTCGACCCTTATGGAGAAAGTCGCTCCGAGGTAGATTATCACTGGTTTAGTACACACTTAGCCACCTTAGGACTTTGAAAAACTAGCATTTGATAGATGAAACATCAAGGATTGTGTAAAGACTTTGAAAATCGGATTTTACCGTGTGGATTTCTGGTTTTATCGTCACAAAGTTCAGGTCCTAGCGTAGAATGTTAAATAATAAGCGATTCCCGAGTCGTTGACGCTCTCATACCCCGACATATATTTATTAATATTCTGTACATTAATAAATGACAAAGAATATACCACGTAAGTAGCATCCACAATTCATTATACTAATATTGCATATAATTCGGGATCGCTGTAATGACATTTATTTCAATCGCATTTTTGACTCACAAGTAATGATCGAACCTCCTTAACAACAAAATTATTATGAAGTATAAGTTCACATACTTGCAGACAAACGTTTAAAGGTTCCATAGCCGCATTTAAATTAATTGTAACTATAAAAGCCATTTTGTATTAACAGATTTACCTTAGGTGCGCCCTATTACCCCATTTTCCCCTACTCGTAAAACTTGTATTTTAATAATTTGTATAATAGAGAAGTTTTCTTGTGTTTTGCGCAGTCTCTCGTTTCTGACAAGTGATGTCCAATAATAAGCAATAATAATAAAAGGTAAGATATTTATATTGCCAAAATGTTTTATTAATTAAAATAATATATATGTCACAATTTTCCAAAATGTTTAGTCTACGATGATCTGTGACGATCCGTTATCGGTCTCTGACGTACATTATCTCAATCGCAGTATTAATTCAATATAATTTACTTAAAAACAAACAAATCTGGTGAATATTCACATAAAACTGTTCGATAATCACGATATCAATGATCACATCTCGTTCGACATGAATACAAACTTCCTTCCTGACGCGAGTCTACCGCGCGTCATGCAGACGCGCGCGCGATCGAATTGTCATTGACAAAGGATTGAAAGGGGTAAAATGTCACTTTAAATCAACAAAAGAAAACCATCATCGAATACTACATGTTACTGCGCGCAGGACAAGAAAGGAGGAAAAAAGGGAAAACGAAGAGAAAGCAGATATAAAGTTGACGGCAGTAGTGTACGTGAGCGTTTAATCCGACGTGATAGAGACTCGCCGCGATGCGAGAGGTTTCTCCATTCGAATCAATACAGCACATTCTCGTACACATACTCACATAATCCGCGGACGTACATATGCGGTAATACATGCGTACAGTACATTAATTGTATGTTGTATGTTGAGAGTCGGAATGTTGACACTGAGAATATCAGGCATTTCTCACTTTTTTCATTCTTTCACGCATTATTTTTGTTTTCCCTTCTTAATAAGTATATTTAAGTAATAAAGTCGCTACTCCGTAGTATTGACGTAAAATAATTCAAAGCCAAAAATCTTCCTTCGCCGTACCAATCGCATTCCGAGTATGTATAATATGTAAGCTCAATAGTCGATTACATCACAGTGTATATAACATTATAGAACAATTTGTGTATATTAAAGGTAAATGTGTTTTTTAACAAGATTAAATAATCTAAAGAAATTATTGCGTTTCACAAATCACATTTAAAAATACATTAGAATATCCTGTTCATTAGAATAGAGGCAGTTAGAACTAGAGATAATCTGTCATTAAATGAAATTGAACGAGAACAGCTTAAAAAAAGTAAAATTGGCGTAATCGCAAGACAATGTTAATGATGACGATAGAATCATTTGGCCGTCGTAAGTATTTCAGTGCAAAAGTAAAAACTATCTTTTCAGCTAACTAGAAGTAGTTTTAGTGTACTCCATTCCATAAAATGTTTGATCTTCCTCTCTCTCTCTCTCTCTCTCTCTCTCTCTCTCTCTATTTATCTACCTATCTCTGTCTCACATCTCGCGTGCTCTTGCAAATGTCCTGGAAATGGAAAAGGAGGCTTCTCTGATCGATTCGGAGATTGAAACAGTTTCGACATCACAATTGGCTCTCTGCCACGATTCCGCGGCAGAACGATAGTATCTTGAATATTATCTTCACTTTTTCTTTTACTTGAAAAATCTGTTTTCCGAAAAAATTTTTCTCTAATAAAACAAAAACGATATAGCAGTTCCTCTTGCTATTACACAGTCTTTCCCGATTTTTAACTATTAAAGACATAAAATAATATTATATAAGACATACCTAATATTATAAGGTAACATTGTTACCTCTCTTAATCTCAACACTCGATAGTAAGATAAAAATGGACAGTTTATATATAATAACATATATATATATATATATAAAATCTATGTAAAAGAAAAGCTGAATTGAAGAGCGTTTATCACTTGTAATGAATACGTGTGGAGTATCGATGAAATTATTTCACGCGAACATTCGGACGATGCTCCCGCCCGAATGGCACGAAATCACCGATTCGAAACGTACAGGGGTTTGGCATTACGTGGTTTGTAACCGACTGCACGGTGCATATACATGCATTCGTATACGGAAGCTGTGCAGGGCCGCACTTGCAATTCTACGTAGAGAATCGTAACGTGTATATCTATTTTATACATGTTGCATTATAAATTAAAGCTTTTACAGTATTCTCTTTTAAAAATCCATTGTTAGAATTGAATAGAACACTGGGACAATAAGACAATTATTGCAAGTGACTAAAATTATAATATTACAGCATTTCAGAAAACAAGAAAACTAAAGAAATGATTATAGAGGAGATAATAGAAACATACATAACATATTGTATAGATTGATATAATTCATACTTTAGCAAGTTTAACTATATATAAAAGTGTGGTCTTAGGCCTATTGTACGGTTGTATAAATGCATGTACGAATGGATGAACTGTGACTGCAGCTATGCAACTCATTACTATGAAGCTGTATTTATGGATATGTCACCGCGAATGCGCGGCGATTTCAACCTCGTTAATACTTACCGAAGTGTGATGGTGTGCGTGCGTACGTGCGTGCGTGAGCGCCTAATTAATTAACCGAAACGGGCGCCAACGCACGATGGGATGTGCATATACGCTTGCGACATCGCAGATTGGAAGAATTCCAATTTATTACGCGCGTTACTCGTACATTCAATCCGTTGTGACGGAATGGAATTGTATAACGATATATGTATCGTATGATTAATTTCAGGCGGTTTTCTCGGTGACATTGCTCTGCCAAATATCAAATACGACACAGAATGGCGGGAGCAAAAATTAAATAAAAGCTATTTGGAAGAATTGAAAAAGTATAGAGAAGAGATATTAAATGAAGGCTTACAGGTAGAAGAGGAAGGTCTTACAGGTAAATAATATGGACCGATCGGGACAAATATCGATACTTTCCAATAGTTACTATTGCCATTGTAATTTTACTTTTTACACATATATATAAAATATACTACAATATATTAAAAATATATGTATATAATTATGTATTATATAATAAAATTACATAATAAAATTATATATTATTTTATTGTGTAAAAAATTTTACTTTACAAATATATATGAATAAAAATATATAAACGCACGCGCCTCCCCCCTACACACACACGCACGCACGCACGCACGCACGCACGCACGCACGCACGCACGCACGCACGCACGCACGCACCCACGCGCGCGCGCGCGCGCGCGCGCGCACACACACACACACACACACACACACACACACACACACACACACCGAAATTACAATTGTAAAAAGCATTCGTGTTTATTTATATAATCGCGATTCAATTCGAAGAAATGAAACTGTTCTAGAGCTTCTCCAGTTTAAGAGCGAACACGATGCTAACAAACAAGTGCTCCATGAGCACGATCAGATGGTAGCTCGAGAGAAGTCAGAGCCTATCATGATAGACCGCAACCAATATAGCACGGGTGACGAATCCAAAGATGGTTTCAGCTTTAGTGCTAGAAACGATGATACTAATCCCGCAGTGAAAGATGAGGGCTTTGAATTCAGGTATTACAATCAATTTATTTACTATGTATTGTTATACTGTTATGTGCGTTTCATGATACAAAAATAATTAAGTGAAACATATCTAATGTTTGACACATTTCTTTATTGCGTAATGCATATTCTCCAAGTATTACTCGTGAGAAAATATTATCACAAGTGTTGACATAAATAATAGAGAAGGAAATATAATACAAATCTCAACGGAAAATGCGCTATGTATGGTAAAATAATGTCATCGTTTGCTATCTCTCTCTGTCCAGCTCTATCCTAAAAATAAAAATACATATATACTTATCTTCTCTGGAAATATTTAACGCTATTTTATTTTATTTATTTGCGATATTACATTATATTTATACATATATAGTTAAATACATGTGATACAATTGCATAAATAAAATAAAGCATAGAAAAATGATACTTACTGATTGACAGTTGTGCCTATTATTGTGTCTATCAGATTGGAATTCTCGACCCAAGCTTCGAAGAAAAGGTATTCTGGACAACAAGCTCATCGACAGCTTTCCGGGAGGACTTGGATATCGAGATCAGTGACAGCTAAACAATCGAAGGACAATATGCCTCTCGAATTTTCAACCTCTACAATTTTAACTCTCAAGGATAATAAATATGTAGGTCGCGTACATACAGGCGGCGTCAAGGAAACATTTACCGCGCAACCTGAAACAAATACGCAAAGTGTCGCAAACCGACGACGTCGACGTCATCATCGCAAAAGGTAGGAAGACGCGATCAAATTTACTCAAATATAAATATTTGATCCTATTATAAGTATAGATATATATTCGATTTAATGTCCAATTTAAAATTTAATAAAACGTTATTACAACGTTAGCAGCTCTATGATACAATAGATTAGCCAGCATGGCTCGATCAGTCATTAACGTGGCGAGTTGTTTACTTTTATTTTGCTTTGACTCGATACTTGTTCTGATATCTCTTTCATCGTAAGCGTTCATAGTAAATCTTGATATAAAAATAATGATATAAATTTATTGGTAATGCTAATATTATAGATGACACAAGTTAATAATGCTATAGTTATACGCATTAAAGACACTATTTGTAGTATTTTTCATTGATATTATTACGTGCACGCGTAAATCGTTTTCTAAGATAAAAAATAAAATAATCGTCTCACGTTGATTCACTGTGGATGCGCAATTAAATTGTTTAAAAAGATTGCAAACGCGAGATTTGCGATTTGGCACGGCATATCCTGGCTGCGTTCGGGGAGCGCGCTTTTAGCGCTTTTACATCATTCTATCCTTGTTTTACGTATAATGAATAATAAAGATAGAATGATACAATAGCGCTGAAAGCGTGCTCCGCGAATGCAGCCCCTATCACCTTTTCACTTGGCCACTGGCGAGCATATCAATTTCTAAGTATCGCCAACGCGGTATTTCCACTAGCGGGAGCTATCTCGCAATGCCAACAACAATGGCCGTCGTCGTAAAGCTGGAAAATGGGGTCCGATACTACCCCGGACATTTTCAGCTCTCCAACTGCCATTAACCATAGAGATATAAGATTCTTATATCTCTATGCCAATAACTTGTCAGCATTGGCAGCGACATTTCGTATACCGCGTATGCCTGTGATGTTAAGTAGGGGAGGGCGGGGTAAGACGGGGTTCGCGGGGCAAAACGGGGTACCGGGCTTTTTTTTTCACCACGTGGTGCTATCCATCGGATTTGTTTAGAATTTGATTATGCGAAAACCAGCCTTTGTTTTGACAATCGCTAACTTCATTCCGATGCGTTGTTTTGTTATTTTCATAACTCGCGTCCAGTTTGTGCACCGTGTTATAATATTACGACTTCATATTTGCAGTTTTAACTAGAAACATGAGTATTATTTTAAACTCTCTTTAATTTTACACTATCTTGCGGCATGGTTTCCTGAGTTCCATAAACAGTCAATGTTTTTATTTTTAATGCACAAGTTTTGCTTTATTATGACATAATTTTAAAAAAGTTGCTTCGGGGTAAGACGGGGTAGGGCATGACGGGGTTTTACCATTATTCACTCGTGTGACTCAGAAAGGATCCAGTGAAAGCGAAGTTGTTGAAGATATGACCAGTGCCTCTACTGTCATGATTATTCCGACGAAGGGTGGATTCGTTGCGCTGCTTATGCGCGATGGGCACATAACTTTTTGCGCAGACACAATAAGGATGAAGACACTGCTTACGTCTGCATTTTATGTGAAAAATAAATAAATATGGAATACTTTCGATTGTCTCAACTTGCAATAAACATTTCCTTATTTTAATTTTTCAATGTTAAAATTAAATATTTAGGGCGGGTAAATGGAGGTACCCCGTCTTACCCCGCCTATGGGGAAAGACGGGGCAAAAGACGTTTCTTCAAATATTAATTTCTAAACTAATTATTCATACATGTTTGTTAATTTTAACCATCTTTATATGTAAAGAAGGGTTCAATGAAATGATTTGTGTTTAATGGATATTTTTTATATTTAGTAGTCATAAAAAATAACAAATTAATCTCGCTCGTATAAGCAAACAGCTAAATAAATAAAAAACGGCTAATGTTCGAGCAGTTAAAGGATGTTAAAATTACGTTTAATAATTCAATCAAATACAATCATGTTAACGTTTCGGGCCTTACTTGGCCTTCTTCAGAACAATTAAAAAAAGAATAAACACTTTAGACAAATCTCGCATCGATGCGTTAATTTCTCACGGCGAACACACGCTTTTATAAGATGGAGAGAACTTGTTCTCGGTTCTGTCATTTTGACGGCTTATGTGAGTCCTCTTTCCGCTTAAAAATCCAATGGTTAAAAAGTTTTTACTTCATTCTTACGGCATTCTCAAATAATAATAATCTTTTATATTTAGTTGCCACTAAGTTGTTCTGCGACAGAGAAAAGAGTTTCCAATACATTATTTTAACACACACTTGGTCTTCATGAACACACATGAGTCGCGAAATAAAGAATGCAGCCGATTTTGTTTGTAATTTTGACTAATGTGCGACGATGTTACTCTCCGACTTCATTTTGACTATCTGTCCATATTCATGGGTGAGAACTACTTCGACGTTAATTGTATATCGATGCGAGATTTGTCTAAAGTGTTTATTCTTTTTTTAATTGTTCTGAAGAAGGCCAAGTAAGGCCCGAAACGTTAACATGATTGTATTTGATTGAATTATTAAACGTAATTTCAACATTCTTTAATTGCTCGAACATTGGCCGTTTTTTATTTATTTAGCTGTTTAGTAGTCATATTTCATGTGGTTAAACCGTTAAACCTTAAGTACCCCGTCTTGCCCCGCCCACCCCTATGTCGCTCGCGCGCATTATCGTATACTCTTATACCTTTTACAAAAAGGTAAAAAAAAGTTGCCAAGCACGCGTGGTATACCTTGAAAAAATCGAAGTAGTTATCTTTGTACCTCAAAAAAATCCAAGTAATATCTTTACCTTAAAACAACCAAAGTAATATATTTACCTTGAAAAAATCGAAGTAATATATTTATTACAAAAAAAAGAAATGATCTTTAAATTATGCGCCAATTAAATATATATTATATCGAAAAATAACTATTGTTTTTTTAAAAAATGTATTCCCATTAAAGTAAAAAAATTAATATAAAATGTGAAAAATTTTAGTGAAAAAAACTTGGCGCTGCTAAACGTAATAATATATATTAATGAAAAAATTTCTAAAAATGGAAAAAGTACTTTAAATTAATGTGTGAAAGTCTCTACATTCACATTGTAATTATTAATTTAATATTTTAAATTAGTTATTTATTGCTTTCAAATATTTTAAAATTTTGCAGCGCCAAGTTTTTTTCACTAAAATTTTTCACATTTTATATTAATTTTTTCACTTTAATGAGAATACATTTTTTAAAAAAACAATAGTTATTTTTCGATATAATATATATTTAATTGGCGCATAATTTAAAGATATCATTTCTTTTTTTTGTAATAAATATATTACTTCGATTTTTTCAAGGTAAATATATTACTTTGGTTATTTTAAGGTAAAGACATTACTTGGATTTTTTTGAGGTACAAAGATAACTACTTCGATTTTTTCAAGGTATACCACGCGTGCTTGGCGACTTTTTTTTACCTTTTTGTAAAAGGTAATTTTGTACGGATATCACCTCTTTTTGTTATAGATACATCAAACACCATAATGCCTATCGACATCGCCATTTATGTCTGATAAAATCAAATGTAAATATTTTTTGTATTATAACTTACAAGAATTATATCTGAGAGTTTGACATCCTTAAATGTGCAGTGTTGTTTGTATAAATTTATAAATCATTAAAAAAATTAAGACATAAAATATGAATATATTAGGCAAAGTCAAATTTGTCGAGAGCACATTATGCAGTGTTTGCTATAAATAAATTTTGTCGAAATAAAAACAGATTTGATACAGAATTTGACACGTACGATGCTATTGGCAGAATGTCATAGTAGATAATATATGTATAGTAAAGTTTGTTAACAAAATAAGGCAATTAATAATTTATAATACAAACTACACTGCACATTTAATTAAGGATGTCACTGTCAGATATAATTTTTGTGTTATAATACAAAAAATATTTAGATTCAATTTTACACATATATTTGATAGTCATTATTAGAGAAAAAGAGAGAGAGAGAGAGAGAGAGAGAGAGAGAGAGAGAGAGAGAGAGAGAGAACGCGAGCGGGGAACGCGAACGGGGAACGCGAGCGGGAAACGCGAGCGGGAAACGCGAGCGGGGAACGCGAGCGGGGAACGCGAGCGGAACGCGAGCGGGGGACGCGAGCGTGACCGCGAGAAAGAGCAATACGTACGATAGATATAACCTCGCCATCCTCGCTCAGGGTGTATCCCAGGAACCAGCCATCCACAAGGCGCGAACTCTGTCACTCTAGCACTCATGTACTCCGTTCGGAGTGTTCGGA
Organism: Harpagoxenus sublaevis; assembly: GCA_030770355.1. NCBI lineage: Eukaryota > Metazoa > Arthropoda > Insecta > Hymenoptera > Formicidae > Harpagoxenus > Harpagoxenus sublaevis. Next base: position 156,014 of record JASTWR010000301.1, read on the forward strand.
CGCGACGACGCGGACGGAATATTTCTCGACGACGCGGACGTCTGAAGCGGCCAATTATATGTACGAGTTTGACTCGCGAGTCCGGCTCGGCGAGCTTGATTCGCGAACCGGACTCAATCGTTTTTCACCACACACACACATACACACACACACACTCCCGAATAGTCTCGATTCTATAATCTAATCTCGACGACGCGACGCGGACGTCTAAAGCAGCCCATAACATGTACGAGTTTGATTCGCGAGCCGGACTCAAACGTTTTTCACCACACACACACTCCCGAATAGTCCTCGCCCGAAATTTGGCTCGTCGGACGCCGAGCCCGTCTCGTAACATCTCACCCACGAACGAGTAGAAACCGAGCCGAGCCGGACTCGCGACGTGTATGGGCAGCTTTATGGTTATGTTATGTTTACATGTGTCACATCACATGTGATCGAACTAATGCCAGCGCCGCATCGCATAACGGCAAGGCTACGAAAGTTACAAAATCAGCAACTCCAGTGCTGCTGCCGCGCGCCGTGGTGAGACTGTGAAAGTTACGATCTGGGACGATGATGACGTATCTTAATTAAAAATTTCACACTTTATCCTATGCATCGTAATATCTCCGCTCGTAGGGCACGTAGCGGAAAAATAAAAACACTTTTCTTATATAAATTTGGTCCAAGCTTTACGATAAGCCTAGTTAGAACTTGATCCGTTCACTGGTTATCGAGATCTAAAAATCTCGGGTACTCGCAACTCGTCGCGTCGCGTATATAGAGCCACGGCTGTCTCGCTCCGCGCGTACTTGGCGCGAGACACTACCGTGTCTCTTGATACACGAAAGTATCTCCCTCTTATTAATATGCGAAAAGAAGCTCTCGACTTTTCACTCATTATTTTTTACCTACCCGCGATGTATTAAATAGTTTTGACTGCATTTTCTAGACTGCATTCTAGAATCTAGACAACAGTTACATGACTATCAACGATACAGGAGCGATCAGAACGAAGAGATGTGTGTGTGTGTGTGTAGATAAATAAATAAATCGAATATATATGTATATGCTGAGTATATATACAAGAAGAGATTGACTGAATATAACAATACAATTTGTTAATAAACAATACAACTTGCCCCATATAGCGGGAACAGGCAAATCGAGCCATTATTTTAGCTTTTTTTTTTACTTAGTTTACAAAGTTGAAAGGAAAAAAATCCGTTTTATAGTTGACTGTAAAGCGCTGCTCGTCCCCTTTCATAATTCGTCCTTCCTAGAGCTTCCACTGATCCGTGTTTCGTATCTGCCACGCGTTCGCAGGTCCAGCGAGGCTGAATCTCCTCCCTAGAATTCTCTAGAGCTTCGTTGGGAATCACCACCATACGATCATGTTTCATCGGTATCGGATATAGGGCGTAAACACGCGCTTTCGTAAGCGTGTTCAAAGCTCAATCTACGTCCGGTGTGCGCCCCCTAATCTCTATCTATATATATATATGTATCGCGACCCTTTCGGGTTTTCACCCCTATGGGATTAACACACTGACATATACATGCGCAGAGTACGCTATACGAGTGCGAAGCATTGTGAAACTATACAAAACAAAGACCGTTACAATATAATGTTTAATAAACAACGACTGTGTGTGTGTTTTTCTTCCGATTCTCAAGTATTCGCCTCTTATTAAAACACTCAATCATCTCAAAAATAATTTTGAAATCAGAGCATGCGTTAAATTTTGTTTTTAGACTTGAAAAAGCTTATCACATTAATGATTAATTAATTGTTATGCAAAGTGTCATATAAGTATAAGTATAAAATATGTATTAGTTGTAAATGTTATAAATTCGAGTAAGGCCGATCACTCACATCATTTTTTAGCAGCAACAATTATCAATACAAATATCAGCGTTCATATGTTGCCTGTTAGCATCTTCAGTTCTATTCTAGATCGTACGATCTACACCAGTCGTACCGTATAATATCTCACCGAAGCAGCGGAATAGGTCGCTAATCTCCTCGCAACACAGCACAACTAGGCGCAACGAGTTACGCGTACATACATAGAGGAAGCACGGTAAATGCTCCGGTCTCAACCGGACTCATTAATGCACTCTACTGTACCTCTCCTCGCTTACCTCTCACGATGCTAATACTTACGAGGGCCGCTTACACGCGAGACACGCTAATTAATCGTAATTGTAACGCTTTGCTGATTCAGCAACGCCTTGTCTAAGGGCCAACGGGTACATTTGTCTAACAATAAAATAAGAGACCACTTGTGTAGTGGCGCGGCATGATACCTCGATTTTTCATATATATTTTCCTACTACGAGATCTTAGACGAGCTGCATAGACGAGCTGTGGCAAGTGCAGCAGTGCAGCAGAGCGATCTTTCATAGTCGCTCGTCCCCAACAGTCCTATCGGGATACCGATCAAATTCCTTTTCTTACTACGAATTAGTGAATCGTTAATTGCATTACAACGCGCCGATTGTTATAATATACAATTGATATAATATAGCTCGATATTCTTCTCTTACACGAAGGGAAAATATGTGAAAACGTAAAACACATGTTTAGGGTAAAACATGAAACGATGTAATATTTTGAATAACAATTTTACAACTATCGGTTGGTTATATATCGTTACTAGATCAACATTATCATGGATTTAGTTTGTTGTTGGTTAGACTTTATTTGCATTTTATTCTTTATTCTTCCAATGTTTGCCAATCGTGATATAATAAAATGTGATCTCTAACGTTAGCGTTGCGTTTCGTCGAAATTGCCAACGCCAATTTCCAATTTTGTTCGCTCTCGTAAAAAGTTACGCGTCCACAGTGCCTTCAATATGCGCCCAGCGACCTGCATTTATCGCTATGCTTTCTATACTATCGTTCTCCGCTTTGCAAATGCTTATTTTTGGATTTTGGAAAAGAGATGAGAACATTTTACATTAATTTTAAAGTTATATGTCTTGCATCATATAGCAGGCAGTCGCATATTCCTGGTTGTGTCTGATCTTTTACCTATGTTTCCAATTTACATTTTGCTTTGTCGTACTTATTCCGTTTGCCAGGAAATAATAATATAAAAGTTTATTAAATAGAAATTTTATAGAATTAAATAGAATAAATTAAATAGAACATTATTACCGACGTAGGCTGGAGACCAAGTTTGACATATAAATAATATAGGTATGTATGTATCTATATGTGCACATGGTGTTGTGCAAGTGCGTGCGTGTGCGCGCGTGTACAAGACTACGCTGAAAAAAATTGTTATTTGCAAGAAAATTGATTTCTATATGAATTTAGTTTCCTTAATTCAAAGAAGTATTAGGTAGATTTGAGAAAATATTTTAAATTCAGAAAAATATTTTTTCAAATTTAGTTAATTGTTAACACTTCTTTGAATTAAGTAAACTAAATTTATAAAAATCAATTTTCTTGCATATAATAAATTCTTTTTTTAGTGTATGTATGTGATCGCTATATTTGTATGTATTCCTTAAAATTTTACGTAGATGTTCTCACAGACATTGTAATCGACGAATACATGGCCTTATTACTGATGCATCGGACGAGATTGTTTCTGTACACGATCGACGCCTACGTTCCATCGAGTTCTACGATATAGAACATAAACCAAAATACTTGGCGAACAAGAGCGGCACGAGACATGCGTATTTAAGCAGAATACGTCGGGCGGCTACTGCGAGGAAGGAACGAGTGTGGGATCACGGTGTGATTCCCTACGAGATTGATGGAAATTTTTCCGGCGCACATAAAGCCTTATTCAAGCAGGCGATGAGACACTGGGAAAACTTCACTTGCATCAAATTTGTAGAGAGGGTGCCTAGAGAGCATCCTAATTACATTTTGTTTACGGAAAGACCTTGCGGGTGAGTCTACAGAGTGTGCGTCTCGCGCGCATGATAGATGACAATTATAATTATGTAGCAGTATAAGATGTCCTGATCTTTTATACTATTTCAAAAGGAGAAAAGATAAAGACGTCATGTCCGAAACATGTGTATGTTTAACCTGTTAAACTAAACTTTCCTTGATAGATGTTGTTCTTTCGTTGGAAAGAGAGGTAACGGGCCGCAGGCTATTAGCATCGGAAAAAACTGTGACAAGTTTGGTATAGTTGTACACGAGTTGGGTCACGTCGTTGGATTTTGGCACGAACATACCCGGCCAGATCGTGACCGTCACGTACAAATCATCCGCGATAATATTATGAGTGGTAAGTGATGTCTCTGATTTATTGCAAAACTATAAATACCGCACGTGTGTATGGCATGATCTTTCATGTAAGTTAAATGTCATGTGTTTGGTATTATTACCAATAATGTTAAATAAATCCACGTAAATGCAAGCGCTTATTATATTTACTTTGATTTGCATTTAAGTAAAAAAATAATGCGGTGCGCGTGCGCAACAGAATTTGCTTTTCTTTTGAAATATTTATACATGGAAGATGTCACATATATCGTTAACAACATCTGCAATATAATCTATATATATATATAAACAAATGTCCTGACTGACTCACTGACTGACTCATCAACGCCCAGCCCAAATCCCTGAACCTAGAAACATGAAATTTGGGGAGTGTATTCCTTTCATGACGTAAGCACCCACTAAGAAGGGATTTTTAGAAATTCGATCTTTAAGTGGGTGAAAAGGAGTAAAATGTATTTTCACGGATTTGTCAATATCTCTTAGGCCCGATGAGATATCGACTTGGTTTTTGCTTACAAAGGTTACCCATACAAATGCTTAAAAACATAATTCAGGATTTTGTCCTAATCAACCTCTAAAGGCGCAATCCTATGTATTTTTCTTTTGGTTCTTATACTCAGCCCAACAATTACTTTTAAACAAATAACTTTTGCTTCCTTATTCCACGATAAATTTATTAACGAAGAAAATTTTAAGGATAGGGAGAGTGGAAGAATTGCGAATATCTAAGGGAAAAGTTAAATAAAGCCGACGATTATTTATCAAAGATTATAGAAGTCTGCATTTTCTGTCAGTATAAGAAAATGATACTCCAGTTATTTGGCTTTAAATTACAATAATTAATATTAATATTTATTTGCCATTCAGAATTACCCGCCGCACGCGGTTTAATGCCGAACCGTAGCTGGGGTAATTACAAACGGGTTTTGCTTATTGTTTAAAATTAATATTTAAAATATCACGATGTCAGTATAAGAAAATGATAATTTACAAATATAATTATTAGATCATATTATACGGTATTTCCTGCTATTACTTCCACATAATTATATATTTTAAAATTACAATCTAATGGTTAAAGCAGAAAATGGTAGAAATACAGAGTAAGTATATTCTCTGTTTTAACCAAAGCACAAACTGTTGTCTGCTTTAACTATTGCTTTATTAATGATTTTCCATAAATTAGCGTTTCAATTATCATTTCTTTATACTTACCGACATCGTGATATTTTAAATATTAATTATAAGCAAACGAAACATGAACGACGATTTTTCTTCTCGGAATTTTTTTACGACCCAAAATACACAAAATATTAAAATTTCAAAGGAATCGGGGGGGGGGGGGGTCGTTATATTCAAGATTTACTCAAATTGTTTTATTGTAGTCAATATTTCAATAATAGAAGTTTAATTGTGACTATGTCAAAAAGAACAGATGATTCAAGTGATCTTCCGAGGGCTAAAAAGTTAAAAATCTCTATTAAAAATCCGTAAACTTGCATAAAAATTGTTTCCTCTATGAATACATTCTTTTTTAATGCCGGAGTAGCACATCTTAGATTTTTTGGATAATTGCAGATAAAGCAACTTTTTATGCGAGCTCACAGATTTTTTATAGAGATTTTAACTTTTTAAGACTCAGATAATCACTTGAATCATCTTTTCTTTTTGACATGGTCACAATAAACCTTCAATTATTGAAATATTGACTATATACAATAAAACAATTAAACAATAATATAAGATCTCTGTAGAGATTAAGAATATTGTGAATATTTCTTCAAACAGCTCTACTTGAAGATACCGAGAAAATTGATTTGTGTCCGCGAGATTCATCCCAGGGTCTAATAAAAAATGTCATTAATCTGTAGAATACATCAAATAGTAAAAAAAAAATATTTTTTTTACCATGAGCTGTATTCACCTTTATATTGGGAACGATACATTGTAGTGTAAAATGACGTTAACAAAGTGGCAGAGCACTATAATGAGCGAAAATATTTTATTAGTTTACTTATCATAAAAAGGGCTTAGGTGTACCATAGAGGTATACGCAGACTAATAATTAATTTAACATACAATCGTTGATATATTAATAGATAAACATTCTGACATCTTTTCATCGTTGTGTTTTCTTTTTTACACATATCACAAAACCAATTTAAAAAAAACAAAAACAACAATTTATAAAACCAAAAATTGACTTAAGGAGGTTCCGGTGCTTCATCGGGGAGAGTAGTGGGACGCAGGGATTACAAAGAAAACTTGATAACTATTGGTAACAGTGCTAGCGTTCGAAGTATTGGGTTGATATTGCTCGCCGCGTGTCACCGCGTGTATAGTTGCGTGCTACAGCTTCTCTCAAGCGTTAATCTAAAAAATGACGGATAAACAATACAGATGGAAAGGAATAAGTTTCTGAGTAACTTCTATTCAAGTGCCCCGCCGTATAACCTCTACTATATTCGTTTGCGCTGTTGGCAACATTTGTTTGCGTTCATTGCTAAGCAGACGAAAAATCACGCAATTCATTGTTTAATAATTAATTTCTCTACAAAATGTGTGATAACCTACCCCTTTTTTTACTCATTTATTTCTAAATTATATTAACTTAATGTGCATATATTTTTCTTTCCTTATCATTTGCGTTCTTTCTTGCATAATTTCATTCTGAAGTTGTGGACCATATCATTTCCCATAAGAACCTATGCTAAAAAGTATTGGGTCGATTTTTTTCAAAACGTGACCATGAAAAATTCTCAAAAAATTCACATAATTCTATTTTGCATTGCAAAACAATATATTAAAATTTTATAAAGCTGCTGCGTATTTTTGTAGCACCTAAACCTCCTTAAATGAGGACTGCTTCTCACATGGGCAGTCCTACGTGGCCTGCTCTAGGGTGAGCTCACCCAGCAGCCTGGTGATCCTAGCACCTGAGGGGAGAACCACCAATGTGGTCTGCAAAGAAGTCCTTAAGTAGAAAAAAAGGTCCTAGATATTTTTTGCGTTATTTTTTTCACTACAATCCTCTTTTTTATTTCTTTATTAAATGTTATATTTCGAATTTCACTTCATCGTTTTTCTACATCAACACGCTTCGCTTTATTCAAATTTATATATACTCTTTCTTTATTAGTTTTCATTTACTTTTGCGAACACCTTTGCGAAGCACGGATACTATGCTATTATATCACAAAATAAATAATTTTAAACATCTACCATATGATCTCGAAGAAGAGGCGCGCAATACAATTGAAGTTCATTGGAGTCAAAATGGATTTAAAGTTATTAAATACCGCAGCAAAGTACATAATTTAGCAAAATTTGTGTTTTTTCACGTTTGCAAAAGACATTACGTTTGTCTTAGACGGTAAAAGATATAATGTTTGTAAGAGAGACAACAACATGTCTGTAAAAGACACCATGTCTGTAAGAGACACCATGTCTATAAGAGACACCATGTCTATAAGAGACCATGTCTGTAAGAGACACCATGTCTGTAAGAGACACCATGTCTGTAAGAGACACCAAGTCTGCAAAAGTTTCTGTGTCTGTAAGAGACACCATGTCTGTAAAAAATTCTGTGTCTGTAAGAAACTACCCGCCGCGGGGCAATGCCGTAGCTGGGGTAATTACAAACGGGTTTTGCTTACCCGAGAAAAAATGATTAGATATAATCACATATGATTATATAAAATCAACATTAGATATAATTAGATATAAAAAATGGCCTAATATAATTGTATAGAGGAAAGTCCTCCGTTATGAGATAAGCTCCTAATATGCGATAGCGAGGTTTCTGCTAAACTAATAGGCCCTATCTGTTGGTTCCACCATGAACTTATTGCCCTTGGGGTAAAACCTATTTAGTGTAAAATTTATTGTTTGATTGTGCGTGTAGTTGCAGAGAAAGAAATTGGGAAATTGGATGTTGTCAAGTGCCATAGATATGAGTCTTTATACCTTGTTTATTATATAATTAATAAATATTTGGCAATTAGTTCTGCATGCAGCGATAGAATAAGGTCGTATTAATAGGAAAATACGGGATATGTTGAGTTGCTCAATTGTAGAGATTAGATTTAGTGATCGTGAAACCGCAAGGCAACATGAGATACTCAGGGTACTCCCTGGATTGATGGAGTATGAAAGTTATTGTACAGTAATGAAATAAGAGAAAATACTATATTAACGTTAAGGGAAGGTTTATAAGAAATTATAAGTGTGTGCTGACCTTGATTTAAGGGGGAAAGGTGGAGGGGGAAGATTAGGTACAATATTGAGTATAAGTGGGTTTACGATTGTTGCAAACATGCTTCTCCATTACATTTGTCTTTCAGAAACTTTAAATAAAGTTTTCTAATTACAATATGATGTATTTTGCACTTTATTAGTGATTTCCCGGGGTTTCTCATATTAAGGCTCCTGGATAGTCACCGCGGCCATATTGAATTCTTGCTTACGAGGCGAGGAAAACACTTTATTTTGTTGTGCATGCCATTTTCAAATAAAAAGACATTTCGATAAAAAATCACTATAGATCGTTTCAGAACACTTCTAAAATTGACCAAAAACTATCTTTTTCCCTCGACAATAAACAAACAGCCATAAAACAAAGCCTAAATATACGGGAAAACAAGCCGTTTGACGACTATTGAAAAGAGTGGAAAATGTTCCTTCCGCATATGTATTCCTTGCAAATCTTCTTTTCGGTCAATTTTTTGAGTTTCACGAATACGTTAAACATTAGAGCACAAGTACAGAGCTAATAATAAGGAAATAGCATGCACAACAAAATAGGGTTGTCAACATGTCACTTTCTACGCCTTATGGCTATTTTCTCGCCTTATAGTTCTTATTTCTACCGATGTTGCCACCGTCGCGAAGTTCTCGACTGAGTATCCAGGAGCCTTAAGAGCACACTTTTTTGATTTTGCCGAAAGCTCATTTTTTACATTTTTCTAATTTTTAGAAAAATCAATATTTAAATTATATTTTAGCATCTTAAAGCTTATTAAATTCCTTTCAAAATGACGTACTATATTTTTCAATTCTGCCTATAGACTTCCGGCAATCACACAAAATAGATGTGGTACCTCATAATCGGGGACTTTCCTCTATAATTGTATATAATTATATATAACCACATATAATTATATATAACCGCATATAATTATATAACTATATATAATTATATATGTATAATAAAATTAGGCTTTTTGGGTTTTATTTAATAAAAGTGTGCCACTTTATTATATAAGAGTAAAGAGTGGACTCCACAATACATCTAATATAAAAGTTGTGCCGTACCGTGATTTATATCACTTGGCGCGAGACACTGTCGTGTCTCTTGACGTCGTTTTTATACCATTGTTGATCAAATTTTAAATACGAGAAACAGATCCCATTGGATGCCATCTATCGGATGCCATATAATCCGAAATTAAAAATGTAATATGTGTTCATATATATGATTATATATAATCATATATAATCCACGAGGATATAAATGCTTCTTATGTTGTATATAATACTATATCTAGTTATATGTAGGGTGCACTACTCACATCCCATTATATCTGGCTTCACATACATTTATATACAATTAGATATGGTGCTATATCTGGTTGTATATAGGACCAGATTAGTCACATTAATATATCTGGCTATATATGACTGCATATATAGTTGTATATAATACTATATCTAGTTATATATAGGGTGTACTACTTACATTTCATTATATCTTCATATACATTTATATACAATTAGATATGGTGCTATATCTTGTTGAATATAGGACCAGATTAGTCACATTAATATATCTGGCTATATATGACTGTATATACAGGGTGAGTCATTTTAATCTATCAACGCTAATATCTCGAAAAATATAGAAGATACGGAAAAATGTTTCAGACAAAAGTTGTATGGTCTAAAGGGGGACATAAGATGGTGGCAATGATTTGACTTTGGATGGTCGTTTGAAGCTCACGTGAACGTCACCTTTAATTTCTTAAATGGAACCCCCTATATTGTAGTATATCGTTTGAAAGGGCATAAAATAAGAAAAATTTTGGCGCAAACCAGAAGTCGATACGTTGACCCGTTCGGGAGTTATTTAGGGTCAAAAATTGATTTTTTTCCAACTTTGACTTTAAATAACTTCCGAACGGATCAACGTATCGACCTCTGGTTTGCGCCAAAATTTTTCTTATTTTATGCCCTTTTAAATAATATACTACAATATTAGGGGGGTTCCATTTCAAATTTTTGAGTTGCAGTCCCCTAGGACAGTAAAAAGTTTTAAGTAAAACCCCCATATTGTAGTATATCATTTGAAAGGGCATAAAATAAGAAAAATTTTGGCGCAAACCAGAGGTCGATACGTTGATCCGTTCCGGAGTTATTTCAAGTCAAAGTTGGAAAAAGTCAATTTTTGACCCTAAATAACTCCCGAACGGGTCAACGTATCGACCTCTGGTTTGCGCCAAAATTTTTCTTATTTTATGCCCTTTCAAACGATATACTACAATATAGGGGGTTCCGTTTAAGAAATTGAAGGTGACGTTCACGTGAGCTTCAAACGACCATCCAAAGTCAAATCATTGCCACCATCTTATGTCCCCCTTTAGACCATACAACTTTTGTCTGAAACATTTTTTCGTATCTTCCATATTTTTCGAGATATTAGCGTTGATAGATTAAAATGACTCACCCTGTATAGTTGTATATAATACTATATCTAATTATATATAGGGTGCACTACTCATATCCCATTATATCTGGTTTTACATTAGGGCTCGCTATTATACGTTTAAACGGAAACACGTTTATACGTATAATTAGCATATCCGTTTATTAGAAACGTTTTTCCGAATACACGTGTTTTAAGTCTAGGGCCTGATAAACGTTTAAACGTTTAAACGTTTACACGTATATATTTATAGCATATCCGTTTACTAAAAACGTTTTTCCGAATATTTTCACGTTTTTTTATAAACGTTTATCCCTTTCTTAAGTGTTTTATTTTTGAATGTACTTTATTAATGAAATTTTTATTACAAATATAGTCAGAGTTAGGAAGTAATGTATTATTTGTAATATCGTTATTGTTACTTTTTTTCCGGTGACGTCGTCACATTTTTACAGTAACGGAAACGAATTCGTTATGTAAAACACTTTCTTCTACTCATAAATGGATGTACTTACTAAATATACGAGTAAACAAGTTTTTGTTTAAATAATAGCGAGCCCTAATTTTGACGCGGGGGGGGGGGGGGGGGGGAGCAAATAGGGGCAGACAAAAGCACGAGTGGAACGACACAGTCCGACAAGTTTTTGTCACGCGTGCTCGCATCATCGACGACATCCGCGAGTGAGAGCGAGCGCATGCACGCACGTTCATACGTACGCATGCACGCACGCACGAAATAACAATGTATAATTTTCTTAGTGATGTTTACTAAACATTTACTAAGCGTTTACTAAACGTTTATTAAACGTTTACTAAGCGTTTATTAAACGTTTAAACGTAAACGTTTTTCTGGAAAAAAATGTAAACGGATAAACGTTTCACGTTTAAACGTTTATTTGAAAAACGGAATAAAAGCATAGCCCTACTTTACATACATTTATATACAAGTAGATATGGTGCTATATCTGGTTGTATGTGGGACCACTGATTGCACATGTGGCCATGTATAATTTGATATAATCCCATATAAAATATATAATTATATATATTCCAGATATAACTATATATGATTATATCTAATCATTTTTTCTCGGGTATTGTTTAAAATTATAATTTGTATTGATAATCTATAAATATTAATTATTGTAGTTTAAAGTAACTTTGGGATTTAAAGTAACCAAAGAACTGGAGTATCATTCAAAATAAAGACTTCTATAGTTGATAAATAATCGTCGGCTTTATTTAACTTTTCCCTTAGATATTCGCAATTCTCTAATTTTAAAATTATTTTTGTTAATAAATCTATTGTGGAATAAGAAAACGTTATTTTTTTAAAAACTGTTTTTTTTGCACATCACAAAACCAATTTTAAAAGAAACAAACAATTTATAAAACAAAAAATGCTATACAGGGTGTCCTATTTTAAAAGTTCCACCCTTATAACTTTTCAGGATCAACATTTGAAGGAAAACGACTCGGATAAAAGTTGTATGGTTTCGAAAGGGACATAAGATGGTGGCAATGATTTGACCTTGGATGGTCGTTTGAAGCTCACATGAACGTCACCTTTAATTTCTTACATGGAACCCCCTATATTGTAGTATATATCGTTTGAAAGGGCATAAAATAAGAAAAATTTTGGCGCTAACCAGAGGTCGATACGTTGACCCGTTCGGGAGTTATTTAGAGTCAAAAATTGTCTTTTTTCAACTTTGACCTTAAATAACTGCCGAACGGGTCAACGTATCGACCTCTGGTTTGCGCCAAAATTTTTCTTACTTTATGCCCTTTCAAACGATATACTACAATATAGGGAGTTCCACCTAAGAAATTAAAGGTGACGTTTATGTGAGCTTCAAACAACCATCCAAGGTTAAATCATTGCCACCATCTTATGTCCCCCTCGAAACCATACAACTTTTATCCGAGTCGTTTTCCTTCAAACGTTGATCCTGAAATGTTATGAGGGTGAAACTTTTAAAATAGGACACCCTGTATACACAGAAGTATTATAATTTTATTGGTTTCAAGTAACAAACGTCTATAAATTTCAAATTCTATGCACAAATGTCTACAAAGGGGCGAGAGGTCTCCCGTGGGGCGAAGCCCGGGTAACCAGCTAGGTTATAATATATATAAAAACAAATGTCCTGACTGACTGACTGACTCATCAACGCCCAGCCCAAACCCCTAAACCTAGAAACATGAAATTCGGGGAGTATATTTCTTTCATGACATAAGCACCCACTAAGAAGGGATTTTTAGAAATTCAACCCTTAAGGCTCCTGGGTCGGGAGCCGAGAACTCCGCGTTGACGGTGGCGACACAGTTGTCAGCGGTAGCCGCGGTAGGAATGAAAACTTTGTCGCACGACTCTTACAGAGTATCGCATGATAAGTGGTGCGATTCCGAGCTGAGCACATCCCCCTCCACTTATGCACACAGAGATGCTCTGTCTCCGTGTGACGACTGACGACGCGCGCTCGGCTAAGTTCGGCGCGCCATGCGAGCGAGCGAGAGAGAGAATATCATTCCCTCCTTCTCGCTCTGAATCTGATGCGTCGAGGCTGCTAGATTGCTTTCTCGGCGTGGCCCGGCTATCTGAAAAAGAGGGTACACGTCGAAAAGCGCAAATGTGCACGATACTTTAATAGTCTGCAAGGGGAGAACCTCTGAGTATATAGATAAGATATTAGTTGATATTAAGCATTTGTTGCAAAGTTATGAACAAAAAAGGATTTCAGCGTTCCATATGTACCCGTGCGGTAACGTTCAATCTCGAAATGGTGTGTGGCAGCGCGGAAGGGCGTCTGACTGCTAATACTCTGGCCTGGGTTCGTTTCCCGGTGCTTCCTTTTACTTTTTTTGCTTTTTTTTTACAATATATATAATAATTATGTAATTATTTCGAGAACGAAAGAGAAAGGAAAAAATAATTAAATTTGGAAGGGTGTGTGTAATCGAATGATAGGAATGTAATGATTTTGTACATGACGTTAAGAGTTTAATAAGGGAGGTGAGGAGAAGGATAATAATTAGTAACTAATTTTCCCTTACACAAATATATTTAGTCATACGGTGTGATTAGTGGAGAATAGTATTTTCTTACACCTTATAACAAATAAATGTTACTTTTAACTTTCACAATTAATTAAACAAATTACTGACGGGTCATTTTGATTCTCTTTCTCATCATCTTTGAAATTGTCTTGTGCCCAAAACGCGCGCGTTTCTGTATTATGTCGTGTTCAAATGTTATATAAAAAAATCAATAAATTTTGACTATAAATTAAATTATTTTTTACATGCTCCTTTGTTCTGAAAATAATTAAATAATTATTTATAATAAAAAAACAAAAAAAAATAAAAGGAAGCACCAGGGAACGAACCCGGGCCAGCGTCTTAGCAGGCAGACGCCCTACCGCGCTGCCACGCACCATTTCGAGATTGAGCGTTACCGCACGGGTATATATGGAACGCTGAAATCCTATTTTGTTCATAACTTTGCAACGAATGCTTAGTATCAACTAATATCTTATCTATATACTCAGAGGTTCTCCCCTTGCAGACTATTAAAGTATCGTGCACATTTGCGCTTTTCGACGTGTACCCTTTTTTTCAGATCGCCGGGGCACGCCGAGAAAGCAATCTAGCAGCCTCGACGCATCAGAGTCAGAGCGAGAAGGAGGGAATGATATTCTCTCTCTCGCTCGCTCGCACGGCGCGCCGAACTTTTGTTAGCCGAGCGCGCATCGTCACGGAGACAGAGGCTGCGTTCCGAGTTACGCATGAAGCGCTGTAAGCATCGCTCCATCTTCGTTTGATATACGATGTGCAACGAAGACAGAATGATGCTTACAGCGCTTCATGCGTAACTCGGAATGGACCCAGAGCATCTCTGTGTGCGTACGCTGCTGACATGTTACCGACATGTCAAGAATCGTGCAGCGCCTTACGCCTGCAAACCAATGAACTATAAAGGCCATCACACACAAAATGCATAACGTCGCATAAACATAGCATAAGACCGCTGGACCAATGAGCATCTTATGTAAATTAATATGGCGGCTTTATGCTGGATGCTCATTGGTCCAGCGGTCTTATGCTATGCTTATGCTACGCTATGCATTTTGTGTGTGATGGCCTTAAGGCGTAGATTGGCGTGGAAAGTGACATGTTGACAAGCCTATTTTGTCGTCCGTGCCATTTCCTTATTATTCGCTCTGTACTTGTGCTCTAACGTTTGACGTATTCGTGAAAGTCGTAAAATTTACCGAAAAGTAAGATTTGCTTGCGGAAGAAACGTTTTCACCTTTTTTCGATAGTCGTAAAACGGCTGTTTTCCCGTATATTTAGGCTTCGTTTTATGGCTGTTTGTTTATTGTCGTAGGAAAAGGATAGTTTTCGGTAAATTTTGGAAGTGTTCTGAAACGATCCAGAGTGATGCTTTATTGAAATGTCTTTTTATTTGCAAATGGCACGGACGACAAAATTGGGTGTTTTTCCTCGCCTCGATAGTAGGAATTCAATATGGCCGCGGTGACCATCCAGGAGCCTTAAGAGGGTGAAAAGGGGTAAAATGTATTTTCACGGATTCGTCAATATATCTCTTAGGCCCAATGAGATATCGACTTGGTTTTTGCTTACAAAGGTTACCCATACAAATGCTTAAAAACATAATTCAGGATTTTTCCCTAATCAACCTCTAAAGGAGCAAATCTAGATTCAGGGGTGAATTATAGAACTCTTTGTATCTCCTGTAAATTAATTTCTATGTATTTTTCTTTCGGTTTTTATACTCAGCCTAACAATTACTTTTAAACAAATAACTTTTGCTTCCTTATTCCACAAAATAATTATTAACGAAAGTAATTTTAAGGGTAGGGGAGAGTGGAAGAATTGCGAACACCTAAGGGAAAAGTTAAATAAAGCCTACAATTATTTATCAATTATAAAAGTTTTTATTTTAATAATAAAAGTTATTTTTCTTTAAATTACATCAATTAATATTTATAGATTATCAACATAAACTACAATTTTAAACAGAATGCAACACCTTGCCATTCGGAGTGACCGGCCACACGCGGGGCAATGCCGTAGCTGGGGTAATTACGAACGGGTTTAGCTTATTGTTTAAAATTATAATTTATGTTGATAATCTATGAATATTAATTATTGTAGTTTAAAATTTTAAAATTTGGTGTATTTTGGGTCGTAAGAAAGATTCTGAGAAAGAAAATTGTCGCTCATGTTCCGTTTGTTTATAATTAATATTTAAAATATCACGATGTCAGTATAAGAAAATGATAATTTACGAATATAATTAGATCATATTACATGTTATTTCCTTCTATTACTTGCACATAATTATATATTTTAAAATTATAATCTTGGTTAAAACAAAAAATAGTAAAAATACACAGTAAGTATTCTCTGCTTTAACCAAAAGCACACACTGTTGTCTGCTTTAACTATTACCTTATTTAGGGTTACTTCGACCAACTCCGATTAACTTTAATCGACAAAAATAAAAAATTAAAAGATTTGTTATATTAAAAACATCTTTTGTTCACGAAGTGGTAAATCACGAGGAGATAGGTTAAAAAAAATAAAAAAGAACGACATATACATTATACAGTTAAAAGTCTTTCTGTTGACGAATTTGCATATCGGGTTAATCGTCGATTAAAGTTAATCGGAGTTGGTCAAAGTGACCCTTATTAATGATTTTTCTATAAATTAGCGTTTCAATTATCTTTTCCTTATACTTACCGACAACATGATATTTTAAATATTAAGGATGTTCGGGCGGTACAGGTATATTTTCCCTGTCAAAAGTTAAATTGCTTATGTACAATCAATTTCTAAAGTTAAATCATTTTTTGAATTTAACAACATTGCGTGGCATTTTAGATAGTGTACGTGTATCTCATAGTCTCCTCATCTGTAATTAAGCGTATTTAAGTACGTATTGAGCGTATGTAAGTATGTATTGAGCGTACTTTTCGGTTAACCTAACCAAACCGAGGAATTTTTCGGAAACATTATTAAATAAAAAAAACAAGTCTCCTAATGAAGTTAAAGATTGGTGTAAATAATTATATAGTCTTACTCGTTCTGCTTGTAAAATTTCATATTTATTTCATCATTTTTCACTGAAATATAATAATTTTTCCTCATTTGCCCTTAGACTACGTGTGATTTTATTATTTAATTTCTCAACAACAAGCTTCGTAAACAGTCTGAAACTTTAACAGAATTTTTTTATGATGAAATCTACAGAATTAATTAGGATTCAAAGAGTTTTCATTATTTAATTAGGGAAGGAAGAGGGAATTTTTAATGTTCCAATGATAGCTGTGTTTAAAGTCCGACAAATAATTGGCGCGCAGTTAATATGTTGGAAACTTACGGAATATAATTTAATCAGTTTGATTAAAATACGCACTAAGTACCGCGGTTGACTCTCATGGCCAATTATATTGTATTTGAGTTTTCATTATTTTAGTCGTAATGTCCGAACATACTTAATTATAAACAAACTGAACATGAGCGACGATTTTTCTTCTCAGAATCTTTTTTACGACCCAAAATACACCAAATTTTAAAATTTTAAAGGAGTTGGAGGGGGGCGTTATATTCAAGATTTACCCAAAATGTTTTATTGTAGTCAATATTTCAATAATAGTAGTTCAATTGTGACCATGTAAAAAAGAACAGATGATTCAAGTAGTGATCTTCCGCAAGGCCTAAAAAGTTAAGTCTTAATTAAAAATCCGTGAACTCGCATAAAAGTTCCTCTCTCTATAAATACATTCTTTTTCAATGCCAGAGTAGCACGTCTTAGATTTTTTGGATAATTGCAGATAAAGCTACTTTTTATGCGAGCTCACAGATTTTTTATAGAGATTTCAGCTTTGCTTTTTAAGACTCAGATGATCACTTGAATCATCTGTTCTTTTTGACATGGTCACAATAAAACTTTAATTATTGAAATACCCAGTGAGAAATGATACATCGAAAAACGTCGATTAGATATCGAAATCTCGATATCTATATAAAATTGATCCCGCATCGATGCGATTTCAATGTATCGATATCTAATCGACGACTTTTCGATGTATCATTTCTCACTGGGTATTGACTACAATAAAACAATTAAACAATTAATAATATAAGATCTCTGTAGAGATTAAGAATATTAAACAGCTCTACTTGAAGATACCGAGAAAATTGATTTGTGTCTACGAGATTTATCCCAGGGTTTAATAAAAAATGTCATTAACATGTAGAACATATCAAATAGTAAAAATATTATTTTACCATGAGCTGTATTCACCTTTATTTTAGGGACAATACATTGTAGTGTAAAATGACGTTAACATAGTGGCAGAGCAGTATATAATGGGCGAAAATATTTTATTAGTTTACTTATCATAAAAAGGTTTTAGGTGTACCATAGTGCCCATAGTGGGTATACCATAGTGGTATACGCGGACTAAAATTAATTTTGGCTTTATGTATCGAGTTTTTTCTTAACTAATTGTTATTTTTGACATTCCTAATGATCATACAATACAAAAAAATTGTTTTATGGAAATCGGAAGGGGGACCAAAAACGGTTTTATTTACCCTCCTCTTTTGGCGCCGACTGCAGTTTAAATTCAAGATAACATACAATCGCTGATATATTAATGGATAAACATCCTGGCATTTTTTCATCGTTGTGTTGTTTTTTTTTTACACATCACAAAACTAATTTTAAAATATAACAAAAATAATTTGTAAAACAAAAAATGTTATATAGACAGAACCATTATAATTTCATTGTTTTTATGTCACAAACATCTATAAATTTCAAATTCTATGCACAAATGTCTACAAATATCACGTAATGTAAGGTAAAAAACAAATAAATAAAGAAAGAGGTTAAAACTAAGGATTGAACCCCAAATATTAAAATTTTCAAATATTTGTCTTCTTAAAGTCTAAAAATATTATGTGAGGTATTAAATTAAAAGGAATTTCAACTTGAACATGAATGTGGTCATGTCATTCAATGGACCTATGACTTTTAATAATTACAGGGTGTTGCCTGACATGGGGTAGTTGTGCTAAATTTAAATTGTTTATTGCAATCAAAGGAAAGTTTATTGGAATCAAAATGGATTTAAAATAATTAAATACCGTAGCGAAGCACGGGTATTAAGCTAGTACGAGTATATAATGAACGGAATTTTTCTATAATTTCAATCTTTAATACAGTTAATCCATGATCGTTATAACCAACGATTACGTTAATCTCTTGAAAATTATATATCGAATTTTACAAAAGAAAAATACATTTCCAAAGCAGGAGTAATGAATGAACCAAGTTTCAGACAAAAAATATCGTAAAAATTCTTGTTCTTTTTATATACCGTTTCCAGACTTTGTTGGCCAGCGTATCTGGAATCAGTATGTAAATTTTTGAACAGATTCCTTTTATTAAATTAAAGTTATAATTGTAATTAGACCACCGAAGTTATAGCGGTACTCGTTATTTATTCATTCATTATATACTTATCTCTTTAAATCATTCTCAAATCGATCCTATTAATCTTTTCGGTCCGATATGAAGTTGACATGGAGATTTTTCAAATCTACTCTCATATATTGGATCGGGGAGGGGGGGGGGGGGGGAATTTTACTTGACGAGATTTTATCATCGGGTAACGTTGTACCATTAAATAAATATTGTAAAACATTGTATATTGAGTTGTAAAACGTATTGGCGTAATGACATGTACGGGACGTCCACCTTCTCATTATTCAAAGTCATTGCATCGCTCAGGGCATGTATGTAAAAGGACCGATTTAAGAGATTGTCAGCAATATAATTATGCCCTCCCGAGAAAAAATAATTTTGACTAATTATATATAATCACATATTATTTCATATATGATCACATCTGAAAATTGGCCAGGTCTGACCATGCATGCTCATACAAAATCATATAGACGCACAGTGGGACGGGAGACCCGAAAAAGTGGCCAAAAGTCGACTTCAAAAATCAGACCAGATACATTTTTTATCTTTATGTAGACAACATAAAGTACTTATTTTGAAAGTTTTATAACAATTAAATAAAAGCCATTTATTTGATAACGATTTGAAGTCAATATTTTGAATGAAAGAATAACGAATTATTCATTCAATTAATTAATTATTTATGATGTATTTACCAGAATTTTGAAAATTTCTTCGCTTTATTACATTACTTGCACATTGACTATTCATGAAAAATGCCTGTACTTCAGAAAAAAATGGAAGTACAATTCCGAAACATGAGAATTGTATATTATTATCGGATTTTCGAACATTTTGCTTTTTTTCCGAATCGCGGCAACTTGCGGCAATTCATCCGATCAGGAAAATCAAGGTATCATTGGATTCCTCAAAATATGCGCTTGAAGAAAAATCGGCTCACTTTTGCTCGAATTCATATTCTTCGAAGAAATTTGTCATTGAACGGATCGCAAGGCATCGATCAGCACGCGCACGCCACAGTAAGCTGGGAGATCCGAAAGAGTGGCCAAAGTCACCTAATCTTTTTCAAACCTGTACTCTATAGGTTTTTGGGGTCGCTGATTCCGAATCTGATGTCAAAAATTGCAAATTCAAAATGGCGGATCCAATATGGCGACTAAAACTACTCTTTTGGATCGAATATGTATGAAAATTGGTACTAAAGGGTTTTCGGGATCGCTGATTCCGAATCTGGTGTCAAGAACAATAAATTCAAAATGGCGGGTTTAACATGGCGGACGAGAAGTGCAAAGAAAAAAAACAATTGTTAAGCAAATTTTTTATCAGAGGTTTTTGAGGACGCCGATTACAAATATGATATTCAAATTTTTTAATTTAAAATAGCGCGGCGTCTAATGGCAGAAAGTGGCTGTTTACCCGAAAATCGGATAGTGGGGATACGCACACAAAAAGAAAGCACATATAGGTGCTTGGAGCTCACACATACATGCCTTCTTTTCGTTCGCGTATCCCCACCGCGCGCCGGCTTTTGAGTGGCTCTCGATCTGGCGACACTGGATTCCCCACTACCGGCTACCCGACTTTCGGATGAGCCGCATTTTCATTCTGACAACACTTGCACTGCACGGCGCCAACGAGCAAAGCGCAGCGAAAGGTTTCTGATGTCTAGATATTCTAGTACTCTAAATAGTGGTATACCCGAGTTGTTACGTAATGCGTAACGGTATGCCATTCTTATTGGAAAAATCACACCTTAATGTGCTCAAGTGTGTGTGAAGATAGCGTCTCATTTTGCGGAAACTCACAAATTATTGAGAGTTCTAGCTTCCTTTTTAATAGTTCTAGAGTTCCTGATAGTTTAACCAAATAGTTCTGGCCATTAAAGCCAAAAAACGCGTGAGACGCTAGGTTCACGCAGCGTCTCACTTTGTCCAAAACAAGTTCCACCATTGTATCTTATCAGATTTTGCGAGATCTATAGTTCTATAACAGTTCTACAAAGAGTTCTGCCATATAAAAGCAAAAAAATTAAGTATAAGGTACTAAAAAAAAATTACAATGTAACGAGTATATCGAGTTGAGACGCCAGTTGAAATCTCGGAGTTCCGGTTTATGTAAAATATTTTTCGAGTAGTTCTGAGCATATAGAAGCAATTTCTAAAGAGTTCCCCGCACTAGCAATGTTGTATAATTTTTAAATAAATTAATAACGCCCGAGAATCGAGTACTTGGAGAGAATAGGGTGAGACGCTGTACGAAATCTCGGAGTTCTGGCTTACATAAAATATTTTTCGTGTAGTTCTGAGCATACTGAAACTATTTCTAAAGAGTTCCGGGCATTGGCAATGTTGTATAATTTTTAAATAAATTAATAACGCTCGAAAGTCAGGAATTTATCGAGAATAGGGTGAGACGCTGGCTGTATTTCGACAGTTCTGTGACTTCTATTATAATTATCGCGTAGTTCTGAAAGTGTTGTAACGTTTTCTAAAGAGTTCTGACGTAGAACATTGTTTATAAATTTTTTAAATAATTTTTATCGCCTGATAAAAACGCATTTACGGGTATATGGGTGAGACGCTGTACGAAATTTCGGAGTTCTGGCTTACATAAAATATTTTTCGTGTAGTTCTGAGCATACTGAAGCTATTTCTAAAGAGTTCCGGGCATTGGCAATGTTGTATAATTATTAAATAAATTAATAACGCCCGAGAATCGAGTACTTGGAGAGAATAGGGTGAGACGCTGTACGAAATCTCGGAGTTCTGGCTTACATAAAATATTTTTCGTGTAGTTCTGAGCATACTGAAGCTATTTCTAAAGAGTTCCGGGCATTGGCAATGTTGTATAATTTTTAAATAAATGAATAACGCTCGAAAGTCAGGAATTTATCGAGAATAGGGTGAGACGCTGGCTGTATTTCGACAGTTCTGTGACTTCTATTATAATCATCGCGTAGTTCTGAAAGTGTTGTAACGTTTTCTAAAGAGTTCTAACGTTGAACATGGTTTATAAATTTTTTAAATAATTTTTATCGCCTGATAAAAACGCATTTACGGGTATATGGGTGAGACGCTGTACGAAATCTCGGAGTTCTGGCTTACATAAAATATTTGTCGTGTAGTTCTGAGCATACTGAAGCTATTTCTAAAGAGTTCCGGGCATTGGCAATGTTGTATAATTTTTAAATAAATTAATAACGCTTGAAAGTCAGGAATTTATCGAGAATAGGGTGAGACGCTGGCTGTATTTCGACAGTTCTGTGACTTCTATTATAATTATCGCGTAGTTCTGAAAGTGTTGTAACGTTTTCTAAAGAGTTCTGACGTAGAACATTGTTTATAAATTTTTTAAATAATTTTTATCGCTTGATAAAAACGCATTTACGGGTATATGGGTGAGACGCTGTACGAAATTTCGGAGTTCTGGCTTACATAAAATATTTTTCGTGTAGTTCTGAGCATACTGAAGCTATTTCTAAAGAGTTCCGGGCATTGGCAATGTTGTATAATTATTAAATAAATTAATAACGCCCGAGAATCGAGTACTTGGAGAGAATAGGGTGAGACGCTGTACGAAATCTCGGAGTTCTGGCTTACATAAAATATTTTTCGTGTAGTTCTGAGCATACTGAAGCTATTTCTAAAGAGTTCCGGGCATTGGCAATGTTGTATAATTTTTAAATAAATGAATAACGCTCGAAAGTCAGGAATTTATCGAGAATAGGGTGAGACGCTGGCTGTATTTCGACAGTTCTGTGACTTCTATTATAATCATCGCGTAGTTCTGAAAGTGTTGTAACGTTTTCTAAAGAGTTCTAACGTTGAACATTGTTTATAAATTTTTTAAATAATTTTTATCGCCTGATAAAAACGCATTTACGGGTATATGGGTGAGACGCTGTACGAAATCTCGGAGTTCTGGCTTACATAAAATATTTGTCGTGTAGTTCTGAGCATACTGAAGCTATTTCTAAAGAGTTCCGGGCATTGGCAATGTTGTATAATTTTTAAATAAATTAATAACGCTTGAAAGTCAGGAATTTATCGAGAATAGGGTGAGACGCTGGCTGTATTTCGACAGTTCTGTGACTTCTATTATAATTATCGCGTAGTTCTGAAAGTGTTGTAACGTTTTCTAAAGAGTTCTGACGTAGAACATTGTTTATAAATTTTTTAAATAATTTTTATCGCCTGATAAAAACGCATTTACGGGTATATGGGTGAGACGCTGTACGAAATTTCGGAGTTCTGGCTTACATAAAATATTTTTCGTGTAGTTCTGAGCATACTGAAGCTATTTCTAAAGAGTTCCGGGCATTGGCAATGTTGTATAATTATTAAATAAATTAATAACGCCCGAGAATCGAGTACTTGGAGAGAATAGGGTGAGACGCTGTACGAAATCTCGGAGTTCTGGCTTACATAAAATATTTTTCGTGTAGTTCTGAGCATACTGAAGCTATTTCTAAAGAGTTCCGGACATTGGCAATGTTGTATAATTTTTAAATAAATTAATAACGCTCGAAAGTCAGGAATTTATCGAGAATAGGGTGAGACGCTGGCTGTATTTCGACAGTTCTGTGACTTCTATTATAATTATCGCGTAGTTCTGAAAGTGTTGTAACGTTTTCTAAAGAGTTCTGACGTTGAACATTGTTTATAAATTTTTTAAATAATTTTTATCGCCTGATAAAAACGCATTTACGGGTATATGGGTGAGACGCTGTACGAAATCTCGGAGTTCTGGCTTACATAAAATATTTTTCGTGTAGTTCTGCGCATACTGAAGCTATTTCTAAAGAGTTCTGGGCATTGGCAATGTTGTATAAAAATTATTTAAAAAATTAATAAACAATGTTCAACGTCAGAACTCTTCAGAAAACGTTACAACACTTTCAGAACTACGCGATAATTATAATAGAAGTCACAAAACTGTCGAAATACAGCCAGCGTCTCACCCTATTCTCGATAAATTCCTGACTTTCAAGCGTTATTAATTTATTTAAAAATTATACAACATTGCCAATGCCCGGAACTCTTTAGAAATAGCTTTAGTATGCTCAGAACTACACGAAAAATATTTTATGTAAGCCAGAACTCCGAGATTTCGTACAGCGTCTCACCCATATACCCGTAAATGCGTTTTTATCAGGCGATAAAAATTATTTAAAAAATTTATAAACAATGTTCAACGTCAGAACTCTTTTGGAAACGTTACAACACTTTCAGAACTACGCGATAATTATAATAGAAGTAACAGAACTGTTGAAATACAGCCAGCGTCTCACCCTATTCTCAATAAATTCCTGACTTTCGAGCGTTATTAATTTATTTAAAAATTATACAACATTGCCAATGCCCGGAACTCTTTAGAAATAGCTTCAGTATGCTCAGAACTACACGAAAAATATTTTACATAAACCGGAACTCCGACATTTCGTACAGCGTCTCACCCATATACCCGTAAATGCGTTCTTCTCAGGCGATAAAAATTATTTAAAAAATTAATAAACAATGTTCAACGTCAGAACTCTTTAGAAAACGTTACAACACTTTCAGAACTACGCGATAATTATAATAGAAGTCACAGAACTGTCGAAATACAGTCAGCGTATCACCCTATTCTCGATAAATTCCTGACTTTCGAGCGTTATTAATTTATTTAAAAATTATACAACATTGTCAATGCCCGGAACTCTTTAGAAATAGCTTCAGTATGCTCAGAACTACACGAAAAATATTTTACATAAACCGGAACTCCGAGATTTCGTACAGCGTCTCACCCATATACCCGTAAATGCGTTTTTCTCAGGCGATAAAAATTATTTAAAAAATTAATAAACAATGTTCAACGTCAGAACTCTTTAGAAAACGTTACAACACTTTCAGAACTACGCGATAATTATAATAGAAGTCACAGAACTGTCGAAATACAGTCCAGCGTCTCACCCTATTCTCGATAAATTCCTGACTTTCGAGCGTTATTAATTTATTTAAAAATTATACAACATTGCCAATGCCCGGAACTCTTTAGAAATAGCTTCAGTATGCTCAGAACTACACGAAAAATATTTTACATAAACCGGAACTCCGAGATTTCGTACAGCGTCTCACCCATATACCCGTAAATGCGTTCTTCTCAGGCGATAAAAATTATTTAAAAAATTAATAAACAATGTTCAACGTCAGAACTCTTTAGAAAACGTTACAACACTTTCAGAACTACGCGATAATTATAATAGAAGTCACAGAACTGTCGAAATACAGCCAGCGTCTCATCCTATTCTCGATAAATTCCTGACTTTCGAGCGTTATTAATTTATTTAAAAATTATACAACATTGCCAATGCCCGGAACTCTTTAGAAATAGCTTCAGTATGCTCAGAACTACACGAAAAATATTTTACATAAACCGGAACTCCGACATTTCGTACAGCGTCTCACCCATATACCCGTAAATGCGTTCTTCTCAGGCGATAAAAATTATTTAAAAAATTAATAAACAATGTTCAACGTCAGAACTCTTTAGAAAACGTTACAACACTTTCAGAACTACGCGATAATTATAATAGAAGTCACAGAACTGTCGAAATACAGCCAGCGTCTCACCCTATTCTCGATAAATTCCTGACTTTCGAGCGTTATTAATTTATTTAAAAATTATATAACATTGCCAATGCCCGGAACTCTTTAGAAATAGCTTCAGTATGCTCAGAACTACACGAAAAATATTTTACATAAACCGGAACTCCGAGATTTCGTACAGCGTCTCACCCATATACCCGTAAATGCGTTTTTCTCAGGCGATAAAAATTATTTAAAAAATTAATAAACAATGTTCAACGTCAGAACTCTTTAGAAAACGTTACAACACTCAGAACTACGCGATAATTATAATAGAAGTCACAGAACTGTCGAAATACAGTCAGCGTATCACCCTATTCTCGATAAATTCCTGACTTTCGAGCGTTATTAATTTATTTAAAAATTATACAACATTGCCAATGCTTGGAACTCTTTAGAAATAGCTTCAGTATGCTCAGAACTACACGAAAAATATTTTACATAAACCGGAACTCCGAGATTTCGTACAGCGTCTCACCCATATACCCGCAAATGCGTTTTTCTCAGGCGATAAAAATTATTTAAAAAATTAATAAACAATGTTCAACGTCAGAACTCTTTAGAAAACGTTACAACACTTTCAGAACTACGCGATAATTATAATAGAAGTCACAGAACTGTCGAAATACAGCCAGCGTCTCATCCTATTCTCGATAAATTCCTGACTTTCGAGCGTTATTAATTTATTTAAAAATTATACAACATTGCCAATGCCCGGAACTCTTTAGAAATAGTTTCAGTATGCTCAGAACTACACGAAAAATATTTTATGTAAGCCAGAACTCCGAGATTTCGTACAGCGTCTCACCCTATTCTCTCCAAGTACTCGATTCTCGGGCGTTATTAATTTATTTAAAAATTATACAACATTGCCAGTGCGGGGAACTCTTTAGAAATTGCTTCTATATGCTCAGAACTACTCGAAAAATATTTTACATAAACCGGAACTCCGAGATTTCAATTCGCGTCTCAACTCGATATACTCGTTACATTTTAATTTTTTTTTAGTACCTTATAATTAATTTTTTTGCTTTTATATGGCAGAACTCTTTGTAGAACTGTTATAGAACTATAGATCTCGCAAAATCTGATAAGATACAATGGTGGAACTTGTTTAGGACAATGTGAGACGCTGCGTGAACCTAGCGTCTCACGCGTTTTTTGGCTTTAATGGCCAGAACTATTTGTTTAAACTATCAGGAACTCTAGAACTATTAAAAAGGAAGCTAGAACTCTCAATAATTTGTGAGTTTCCGCAAAATGAGACGCTATCTTCACACGCACTGTGCTCAATACAATTTAAGTACTGAGTTTCAAGAACCGATAATTAATGTTAATTTCGGTCGCCGAATCCGATATTGGATCCGTCATTTCGAATTTACAGTTCTTGACATTATATTCGAAATCAACGACCCGAAAACCTCTTAGTACCGACTTGCATATTCGATCCAAAAGGGTAGTTTTGGTCACCATATTGGATCCGCCATTTTGAATTTACAATTTTTGACATCAGATTCGGAATCAGCGACCCCGAAAACCCCTTAGTACCGACTTTCATGCATATTCGATCTAAAAAAATAGTTTCGGTCGCCATATTAGATTTTGAATTTACAATTTTTGACATCAGATTCGGAATCAGCGACCCCGAAAACCCCTTAGTACCGACTTTCATGCGTATTCGATCCAAAAAGGTAGTTTTGGTCGCCATATTGGATCCGCCATTTTGAATTTACAATTTTTGACATCAGATTCGGAATCAGCGACCCCGAAAACCCCTTAGTACCGACTTTCATGCATATTCGATCCAAAAAGGTAGTTTTGGTCGCCATATTGGATCCGCCATTTTGAATTTACAGTTTTTGACATCAGATTTGGAATCAGCGACCCAAAAAACCTATAGGGTACGTGTTTGAAAGAGATTAGTTTACTTTATTAATTTTGGCCACTTTTTCGGGTCTCCCGTCCCACTGTGAGACGGTCATATCTATTCATATATGACCATTAAAATATTATCACATTTATTCAACAAAATAAAATTTATTTCTCTCGTTAAACATTATTTTATTGTCAAAAATCTTTATATTATGTGCAAGCTTAATTAATTAAATTTACATTGTACTTAGAAAATTTGCTTACCACCGCTAGATTTGAACCTGGAACCCCTGGATCTTGAGTCAGTTACCTTACGTACTGTGCTACAACGTTATTTGATAAAGACGTTTCGTATTGTACTACATATGTTACACTTATTGTTAGTAGATGTACGGAAGGTGTCAAATATAGATACTGTATAATTTTCTAACAATATAATTTAATTTTACAAAAATGTAACAAATTTGATTTAAAATTATATTTTTCCGTAGATTTTCCGTAGTATTAGATTGTCTTGTGTGCCGCTGATTGATATTGGAACATGTGTTTTACCTGAGTATATGCACTCGGTTCTTCTTGGGTAAAACAACTTATTAAATTGTTGTTTGATAAAAAAGGTCCTTGGAATATTAAAAAAAAGAGTAAAAATATTAATAATTTTATTACAAGAAATATAATAGGCTTATCGTATAGCAAATTGGACCAATTTTATATGGTAAAAGTGTTTATTTTTCCGTATATATAACATCGTTGTTTATTGAATATAAATATAAATATAAATACGTGTGCGCGCGCGCGCGCGCGCGTGTGTATGTGTGTGTGTATACAGCTGATATACAGGGTGGCCCATTTTAAAAGATGCAGGCAAATATCTCGAAAAATATGAAACATACGGAAAAACATTTGTAACAAAAGTTGTTTGGCTCGAAGGGGGACATAAGATGGTGCCATTGATGTGACCTTGGATAGTCATTTAAAGGTCACATGAAGGTCACTTTCACTTTCTTAAATGAGAACCCCCATTTTTCATTGCATATTCTTGTAGCTTATGTCGAGAGCTTTCCAAAACACTATAATAAAGTATTTTTTTATCAATATATATATATATATATTTATATATATATATATATATACAGGGTGTTTCCGGACCTTTGCGACAAACTTAAAGAGGTGATAGATCTCGATAAATGGAACAACTTTTGTTACGCAACCCGTGTCCGGCGATGCCTCCTTAAGGCGCTAGACCGCCATAAATGCTATTTGATTTCTAATATGGTTAGATTAAAATTTAAAAAAATTGTACGTTTTTCTAATTATATTTTGTTTATTTTATTAAAATAAATGTTCGAAATAGCGACCTGCAACCTCAATACAAGCATTGCATCTACGGTGCATTGACTGACGCACCCTCTGAAAAATTCCAGGATTATTGCAAATCGTACCAAATGCATTTATAATCCTGTCAATAAGCTCATTTTGGGTATTAACAGGGGTTGTATAACACTAAACTTTTGATATGCCCTTACAAGAAAAAATCAAGGCACGCAACCGTAAATGTTCAACGCAGCCTACCGCCTTAAGAAGGCATCGCCGGACACGGGTTGCTTAACAAAAGTTGTTCCATTTATTGAGATCTATCACCTCTTTAAGTTTGTCGCAAAGATCCGGAAACACCCTGTATATCTAGTTATACAGGGTGTTCTAATAAAGGGGGGCCAAAATTTAGGGAGATATTCCTCACACCTAAAGGATGAAAAAATGTTATATGAACATGGGTGCGGAAACGCTTTTTTCAGGAGTTAGAGCTTCTTTTCTGAGTACGGCTAAATGAGGTTGTGACCTTATCCGCCAGGCAGAAATCAGAAAAATTTGACCTTTAATGTTATAGTTACTTGTTTACATAATGATTAATCCTAAATTATTTCTTGTGTAAGTAATACAGTCAACAATATTTTCAACATAACTCCTGAAAAAATCGTTTCCGTACATTTGTTCATATAACATTTTTTCATCCTTGAGGTGTGAGGAATATCTCCCTAAATTTTGGCCCCCCTTTTTTAGAACACCCTGTATATGTATAAATTCACATACAGTCAGGTGCGAGTTTATATTAGCCAGTCATGAATAGACAGAATCATATATAGATTTAAATATAGTCTCATATATGAATTCATATACAGTCAGGTATGAGTCAGGCTTGATTAAATCTAATCATATATGAATCTGTATCTACTCATACAAATTAATATATTAGTCATATCAGCCTAGAAATGGTCAGATCTAAATACGTACAATTATATGTGGATATATATCCAGTTATATAAAAATTCACATATAGTCAGGTGCGAGTTCATATTAGCCAGTCATGATTAGATAGAATCATACATAGATTTAAATCTAGTCATATATGAATTCATGTACAGTCAGGCATGAGTCAGGCTTGATTAGGTCTAATCATATATGAATTTGTACCTACTCATACGAATTAGAATATATTAGTCATATCAGCATAGAAATGGTCAGATCTAATCATATATGGATTCATATATAATCATACAAGGAGCAAGATGTAAATATACATGATCATAAATATACCCATATATATTCATTTATGATTCAATACATAATCATATACAATTATATACAATTAGTCAAAATTATTTTTTCTCGGGCTACGTGTATGCATTCTGCTAGGCGCGCTTTCAAAGAGGTGCTCTTATTTCAGAGCTCAAAAGGACAATATTTCAGTACAGCACTTAGGGTCTTTTATCTTTCGACTAATCTCAAATTATATATCCAATACACTCACGCGAGGTGTAGCTTAATTGTCTGCGCGTCGAAAATATATTTCATCTTCAATCATTCGTACAAAGGTTCATTACTTGGTTTTAATTATTGACAATGTTACATGTCCGCCTCAATTTTGAAAGACCGATGCGTCGAAGATTTTCTAATATCAGGTAGTTATGTTTGATACCGATTCGATAATCGTTTCGAAAAGATTCACATTTATCGTTATCTACATATGTCACAAAGTGCATATTCTCAATGATGTTTTTACTGATCGATGGATTGGTAGAAGAGGCACAATAGAATGGCCACCGAGGTCACCAGATCTGACCCCATTAAACTTCTTTTACTGGGAGTATTTGAAAACAGAGGTCTATGAGACTAGGTCCGAAAATTTAGAAAAGCTGCGGGAAAAAATAGTGAACGTTTGAAATTCAATCACACCCGATTTTTTAACTAACGTTATCGATACGTTTTACGTTTGCTTAGGACACTGCCAAGTTGTCGAAGGGCATCAATTTGAACATTTGATAAAATAATTAGTGTTTTTATTCCTTTACATACACCAGTGTTTCCATCCTGGTCTTGCCTTAGTTGGCCGGACACGCACGCACGCACGCGCGCGCGCGCGCGCACACAACACACACACACACAGCAAAGAGGGTTTGGAGTTGTTAACTACCGCGGGAGTGACGAACCGTGGGGTTCTTATCTCTGCTGACACACACACACACACACACACACACACACACACACACACACACACACACGCACGCACGCACGCACGCACGCACGCACGCACGCACGCACACACACAACAGGAACGCGCGTGCCCGCGTAAAGCCTTATCTTTCTTCTGTTGTCGCCGTGGGCCCTCGCTATCGCAAAATCTCAATAGAAATGTTCAAATAATCATAACTCTGCGAAAAAAAATCGTAGAGACCTCGACGACCTCGCGTTGTTTTTGTCTCGAAAAGCCCTTTCGAACGAGCCCTCACTCAACTCCACATGCCATTTAAGATTTTTAGGGCTCCCTCCTCCCCCGGCCCCCGGGGGTGTGGAGGTGGGTGTTTTTGTGGTTAAATAATAGACTTTGTGATCCCATTGTATCCCTATAAATTTCAATCCTATATTTCAAACAATTCACAAATTATTTAGGTGGCCCCGAACTTTTGGTAGGCACTGTATACTTGTTCGATGCTTGGTGGACGTGAGTAGGATTTCTTCGAAAGCATATGTACCCAGTCAGCCAAGTCTGCTAACAGCAGAATCACACAGCAGATCCATAACAATCTGTGTCGGCATTGAGCTCGTGATCTGTGGACAGAGTCTGCTGAAATAACTTCACGACAGATTGGCGGCAGAAATTGAGCAGATCTGTCGAACGCAATCCGACGTCAGATTGGTGGCAGAAATGGAACAGATCTGTCGAACGCACTCCGATGTCAGATTGGTGGCAGAAATCGAGCAGATTTGTCGAACGCAATCCGACGTCAGATTGACGCCAGAAATCGAGCAGATCTGTCGAACGCATCTGAGTGCAAATTGGCGGCATAAATCGAACAAAACTACCGCAACAATTTGAAGGAAAACGCTGACGGCTGAAATCAAATACGCCTAGCAAACATTTTGGTTGTGGGATGTTGCCAAAAGGGAAACAAATGCCAGCAAAACAAAGTATCCTTAACAAATCGCAAAATTATTTTTCGACTAATAAAGATATAATTTTATTACTTAAAAAATAATTTTGCTTCTTGGTTCTCTTTTTGCACGAAGAGAACCTCTATAGTTACAAACTGGATCTGCCTTTTGGCTATTCGGGATCCTCCTTATACAGGGTAGTCCTGAAATAGTTGCGTAAAATCAGGGATTGGATTGGGCTCGTCAAAAGGATGAAAAAAGTTTCCCATAAACGTTAGTCCGAAAACGCATCCCGCAGGAGTTACGACTCATTTAATTATTGATACCTGATACAGAAGAATGGAAGGCCATGAAAGGAAAAAACTTTATTTTTATTTACAGGAGTTGTTGAAAATGTCCACCGTTAACTAAAACACACGCTTCCATCCGTCTCCATTGACTGTCTAACACGCTCAAAGATTCCTGGCGTATTTCTTATAATTTCGCAGCTGTTGATAATGCGATCTCGTAATTCCTCGACATTATTGACTGGAGTTACATAAATTTAGGTGCCCCCATAGGAAGAAATCTAGAGGGTTGCAGTCCGGGGAACGCGGAGGCCATGGAATTGGTCCACCTCGACCAATCCACCGATCAGGATATCGTGCATTTAGGTATTCTCTGGCAATTATGCTGAAATGCGCGGGCGCTCCATCATGCATGAAGTACATTTCATTACGTATAAGTAGCGGAACGTCTTCCAGTAGAGCTGTTTTTTCCTTTCGACTAATGCTTAGCAATCCCCGGAGGAGGTGACCGAGATTGTTGTGTTTTGAATTCTAAAGTGTTGCCTCTGTGCGCAAACAATAATATTGGATTTCAATTGTGACAACATCGATTAAGCTACTTATTGAACAACAAATACGATCAAAACTTTAAAAGTATTTATTCTTTGAAATTAATAATAAAATGAGTCGTAACTCCTGCGGGATGCGTTTTTGGACTAACGTTTATGGGAACTTTTTTCATCCTTTTGACGAGCCCAATCCAATCCCTGATTTTACGCAACTATTTCAGGACCACCCTGTATTTGCGGCAAGATGTCTTTTAAATACGAGAAAGTTATCTCTTCCATCTATGCGCCACCTAGTGGTGTCGATATAGTGTATTTGTCGTGAATCTGTCATCGGAATACGTTCGACAGATCTGTTCAATTTCTGCCATCAATCTGTCGTCGGATTGCGTTCGACAGATCTGCTCAATTTCTGCTGCCAATCTGTCATAAAAAGTTATTTCAACAGACTCTGTCCACAAAACACGAGCTTAATGCCGACACAGATGGCTATGGATCTGCTGTACGATTTTCATGGAATCTGTTGCCTATCTGCTATAGCAAACTGCTAACATTTTGCTTTCTGGGTATGTACCTAATTTTTTTGAATGTGGCACGTATGTACGTACCGTATGTATGAGCTACATATTTACCGCCGTAAAGCGTATCTCGTATTTGCATTCGTCGCTAAAATTTATTTTTGTTTTAGAATAATTGTCTAACTTAATAAGAATGTGCAAATCGATCATTGGGAATGACAATAGTAGTGTGGTAGACTTACTACACTTATACACTTGACAATTGTCGATTCTGCATTTCACCATTATCATCTAAATCATCATCTATCCTAATGAATTGTTTAGTTAGCGAAATAACTTATTATATCGCGATCAGTTTGAGTTTCTGCTCAAGGTTTCTTGGTCACGTAAACTGCCGTTTTAAACAGTAGGCGTAGTTGCTAGCCGCTATGTCGCGAAATAAGGGATGCGACGCATATAACGGCCGTTATAATATTACATTGCTACGTGGAAATTCCAATAACTATACGAAAACACAAAAAATCAAGTTACCGATATTAAAAGATGATATTATATATACAGGTTATTAATATAGGTACGTATAAATCGAAAATTTATTTCTCTGTAATCGAGGAATCCAATATCGCCACTATTGGATAGCGATTCAACAATTTCTTACGTTATATCTGACGAATTTGCAATCCACTTCTTCTTTCCTTCTTGACGATTCGGCAGAGTCAAGGATGAAAAGAATGCTTAATTAATATCGAAAATTAAAGAAAAATTTTATTGTAACTATTTCACCGTTACAAGCAAAAACTTATAGAAACTTCTTTAGATATGGTTTAAAATTAATTTATTTAAAAAGAAATATTCTTACGCACGCGCGCATCGCATTTTAGAGATTCTTCCACACGGGGTGATTCTTCTTCGGCGAAAATATTATGGCCGGGCCGGTATTCATAGTCAGATCTTATATTTAAGACCGTCAAGTGCAATCTTAAGATGTCATGAACCAATCACAGAGCCGTATTAGCGTCTTAAGACATTACTTAAGACGGTCTTGAAATAAGATCCGACTATGAATACCGGCCTATGTATGTCTTTTGTTGTAGGTCAGGAGTACAATTTCAACAAGTTGACAGAGGAAGAGGTCAATTCACTCGGCTTGCCCTATGATTATGACTCTATTATGCACTATGCAAAGAATACCTTTTCGAAAGGCACTTATCTGGACACAATCTTACCTATGGAAACCCATGGAAAAAAGAGACCCGAGATCGGACAAAGAATTAGATTGAGCGAGGGCGACATCGCACAAACGAATCTTTTGTATAAGTGTCACAGTAAGAATTTAACGCAATAAGAATCTTGTGCATTCTTGTTGGAATTTTCAAATTAGTAATTATAAAAATTATAAATATTGCATTAAAAAGAGGAAGCTTGACGTTGAAACATTCAACATTCGCCAGTTTCTACGATCAAATTTTTCGGTCGATGACACAGTATTAGATATACCTATCTGTACATTGATGAAAATAAGAATTAAAAGTGTAAACACGCTAAAATTGAAATATTTCAAATCTTTTACGCTTTGTTTCGTCAGAAATATATGCCAGATATGTCGTTTGACTAATTTAGCCTAACCCAATTAAATGGATAGACTTGAACGACTGATGAATTTTTACAGAATGCGGTAGAACTTTTCAGGAGAACAGTGGTAGCTTCGGATCACCGAACCACCCGAATAGTTCTCCGTCTGTTGATGGAGAACGATGCGAATGGAGGATTACGGCGACGCATGGCGAACGTATCGTATTAAATATCACGTCTCTCGACATATTTAAAAGTGATTATTGCCGCAGCGATTACCTTGAGATTCGAGACGGGTACTGGTACAAGAGCCGAGTATTAGGTGAGAAATTTTTTCCTCCTTCCTTCTTATTGTTAGGTAAGAATTCATTTATATCAAAGAAGCCCGCGCGCGAAGTGCTTTAGGTCATCCAACATTCCCGATAACGCGAATACGAGCGAAAGATTAGCGGAAGAGTGTTTAGGAAGCGCTTAGGAAAAGATGTGCATGTGACGTAACTTTAATATTAAATTTGCACGCGGTTCCTGCCAGCTAGGGAACCGCTTGCCAGGAGAAGCCTATATACTATACTATAGTGAACAGCGATCTTACAATCCTATATAATTCGCTCAAACTCTTCATGTTTATATTTTCAATTCAGGTCGATATTGCGGCAGTGGAAAGATGCACGAGCCAATAGTGTCGAGTGGAAGTCGCATGCTAGTAACGTATGTGACATCCAGCAGGCAGAGTGGCCATCGCGGTTTCACGGCGAGTTACGAGGCCGTTTGCGGCGGCGATGTCGAATTAGATGGTGTTGGACATCTGGAGTCGCCAAATTATCCAGAGGAATATCAATCCAGCAAAGAGTGCGTGTGGAAACTGTCTGTACCTCAAGATTATCAAGTGGCCTTGAAATTCCAGTCTTTCGAGATCGAGAACCATGACAATTGCGTGTACGACTACGTTGAAGTGCGTGACGGACATAACAACGATTCCCCATTAATCGGCGTTTATTGCGGGTACAAGATACCGCCAGATATTAAATCGACGGGAAATAAGCTGCTTGTTAAGTTCGTCAGCGACGGTTCCGTTCAAAAAGCTGGTTTCTCGGCAACTTTCATGAAAGGTAATATATCGTAATATATCCCTCATAGAAAAGTATTACTGAAGTACTCAGTAATAATTACTGTAAATACTGGCAGTATTATTTTGGCCAGTACTTCAGAAATACTGGGCAGTACTGGATTACTGGGAGTATAATTTATTACACAGAACTACACGGAAAAAAAGATTAGCTACGGCAGCAAGAATTTGTGTGCGGTAGCTAAATTTTAGTCGTAAATTAGGTAAGGGTCACAAAAATTTAGCTACGGCAGACACTTAATTTAGCTACGGCAGACATATACCTATTTCCGACATTTACCCAAAATAAAAAAAAGTTATATTTATTTCGAAATTTTATTACTATTTTTTAACTAAATTTGTTTCTTAAGATGCAGCCTATGATGATTCCATCTGAAAATAAGTATTTGTAACTGATTAAATGTCTTAAAAAACACACTTACCTTAGTGGGATTCGAACTCGGGACCTCTGGATCGTGAGCCAACTGCCTTACGTGGTAGACTATTTCTTAATTTAATGTAAGTGTTATATATTGTCTACATGTCATAACCGTAGGCCCTTATACCGCCACATAATTTATAGAGCAAAACAATAACAGAAAAATGATGATTTCTTATAATTAAATAGTTATTGTTAAATAATATTTTAAGTAAATATTAATATTAAATAAATGTTTTTTAAAATTATTATAGTAAATAAATAATTATTGTAAAATAAATATTAAATTAATGTCAAATAAATGTTAAATATACGTTTTCTTTAAATCATTATTGCAAATAAATAATTAATATAAAATAAATATTAAATTAATGTCAAATAAATGTTAAATAAATGTTTTTTAAAATCATTATTGTAAATAAATAATTTATGTAAAATAAATATCAAATAATGTTTAATAAATGTTAAATACGTTTTTTAAAATTATTATTGCAAATGAATAATTAATATAAAATAAATATTAAATTAATGTTGAATAAATGTTAAATAAATGTTTTTAAAAATCATTTTTGTAAGTAAATAATTTATGCCATAATACGGATTTTACGATTCTAGTAATAAATGACTCCTGTCGATCCTTAAGGACAATGAATTATATGAATTCAGTACTTCAGGCGTTTGCCGCCCCAGTGTTGAATCTCATCTATACCAGTACTTAAGTACTAGACCAAGTAATGAATTACTATAGGAAAACTACTTACTCATTCTATCAGTACTTCACGTCTAAGCTCAACTACTAGAATCTCTAATACTTCAGTACTTTTTTACTATATAAGCAAATACTGAAGTACTTGTATCAGTACTTCGGATCCCGGAAGAACTACTAATACTACTACACATTACTCATTTACCAGTAGTTCAACTACTGAAATACAAGAATAAAATACTAATTGCCAGTAAAAAATTACTAGACTCAGTAATTTATTACTGAGTACTTTAGTAATACTTTTCTATAAGGGATGTATAGCGAGAGAGCACGGGCCACATTGCAAATTTCGCGTTTGTTTGTTCGCGTCGATCGATTATCGCGTACTTACAATTAGACAACGAACAATGTGTTACTTTGATGTTTAAGAATTCGACGAGTGCGTGTTAACGGATCACGGTTGCGAGCACGATTGTATCAATACGCTTGGTGGATACGAGTGTTCTTGTAAAATTGGTTACGAGTTACACTCTGACGGCAAACATTGCGAAGGTAAAGAGCAACGGTTTCTCCGGGAGGTGAAAAATCTGTTTAAGTCAGCCAATATTAATAAAATTCAATTTTCACAGATGCTTGCGGTGGGTTTTTCGACGATAGCAATGGCACTATCACGAGTCCATCGTTTCCTGAAACTTATCCAGGAAACAAAAATTGCGTCTGGGAAATTATCGCTCCGCCTCAATATCGAATCACTCTAAATTTCACGCATTTCGATCTCGAAGGCAACAACGTATACCAGGAAGAATGCGAGTACGACTCTGTGGAAGTGGCGAGCAAGCTTGGCGATGACGTTCTCAGAAAGCATGGGATATTTTGTGGCGCACGATTACCGCCACTTATCACATCCGAAGGCAATTTTATGAGGATTACCTTCACATCTGACAACAGGTTTTACATGTTGTCTATCTTCTTGCAATTAGTGTCTATAACTCACATATATTAAATCCTGGTAAAAATGTTGATTAGGGGACCTCTCACCAATGACCTTGACCTCTACATATGTTGTCAAGGTCACCCTGCCTGCGTGACCTTCAGAAGGTAGTCAGCGGTCATTGTTTATTAAAAAGTTATAAACAAAAATTTTGAAGAATATAGCAGTTATTTTGAGTATTAAAATGCATAAACGACTAATATGTACGTGGAAATAGTACATGTATGAACGAAGGAAAGTCATTTAAAGCAGCGAATTGTTGGTATATTGAATAGTCTTTTCGTTAAAGTAGAGAATAGTTGGTGTATTGAAAAGGATATATACAATTTTATATGTTAGATAGCATAAATATAATGTATTATCTGCTTTAATCATGGCAAAAGCATGTTAAAGCTTTGTTAAAGTAGATAATAGTTGGTTATTGACAAAACAAGGTTCAATAACCACCTTCAATGACCAACTATTATCTGCTTTAACAAAGCGTAAATTTCGAACATATTGTGTATATAAGAATAATAAGTTTGTATAAGTTAATCTAAATAATTACCGTTTATGCTTTTGATTAAAGCAGAGTATACTTTGTATTCAGTTATTCACGCTGTCTAACATATAAAATTGTATATTATACCTTTCTATACCAACTATTCTCTACTTTAACAAAAAGACTGTTCAATATATCAACGATTCACTGCTTTAAATAAAGCAGATAACAGCTATTATGTTTTTGATTAAATTAAAGCAGATAACAGCTATTTATGCTTTTGATTAAATTAAAGCAGAAAATACATCATATTTATGCTATCTAACATATAAAATTGTATATATACTTTTTAATATACCAACTATTCTCTATTTTAACGAAAAGACTATTCAATATGCCAACAATTCGCTGCTTTAAATGACTTTCCTTCGTTCATACATGTACTATTTCCACGTTCATATTAGTCGTTTATGCCTTTCAATACTCAAAATAACTGCTATATTTTTCACTTTTTTTATTTATCACTTTTTAATAAACAGTGACCGCCGACTAAAACTGTCTGAAGGTCACTCAGGAGGGTGACCTTGACAACATATGTCAAGGTCATTGGTGAGGGGTCCCCTATAATCAACATTTTTACCTGTATCCTTTATATTATACAAATTATCTATATATATACATATATGTATATAAACAAATGTCCTGACTGACAGATTCATCAACGCCCAGCCCAAACCCCTGAACCTACCCAGTAAGCAAAATGTTAGCAGGATGCGCGCAGATTGGCAGCAAATTTGATCAGAATCCACACCAAAACCATAGCCATCTGTGTCCGCATTAAGCTCGTGTTCTGTCGACAAAGCCTGCTGACAGGCAATGTAAGCAGATTGCCAGCAGAAACCGCGCAGAGCCTGCACACATAACAGGCTCTGCTCGATCTTTGTCATCAATCTGCTGCCAAGTTTCTACTGTTAATCTGCTCACATTGCCTGTCAGCAGGTTCTGTCGCATTTTTGGTTACAGTTTGACATCATCTGATAGAGCAGTTTCTGCGTGCAATTTGTTGCCTTTCTGATAAAAAAAATTTAATGCAGACTCTGCTCAGAATCTGCTGCTCAGGTTTGGCTATCTGGGTAGAAACATGAAATTCGGGGAGTATATTCCTTTCATGACGTAAGCACCCAGATAGCAAAATGTTAGCAGGATGCGCGCAGATTGGCAGCAAATTTGATCAGAATCCCACACCAAAACCGTAGCCATCTGTGTCCGCATTAAGCTTGTGTTTTGTAGGCAGATTCTGCTGACATAATGTGACAGCAGATTGTCGCCAAAAACCGAGCAAAGTCTGCTGACATTATTTGTCGACAGGTTGGAGGCAGAAATGGAGCAGGATCTGCGTAATGCAATCTGGCAGCAGATAGGCAGCA
Organism: Harpagoxenus sublaevis; assembly: GCA_030770355.1. Lineage (NCBI taxonomy): Eukaryota > Metazoa > Arthropoda > Insecta > Hymenoptera > Formicidae > Harpagoxenus > Harpagoxenus sublaevis. The sequence continues at coordinate 196,486 of JASTWR010000301.1, forward strand.
AAAACCGACCAGGATCTGCGTAATGTAATCTGGTGGCAAATAGGCAGCAAAAATCGAGCAGAATCTGTCGTTTCAACGGTTCCTACCCAGATAGCCAAACCTGTGCAGAAGATTTTGAATTTATTTGAAAGAGAACGTACGCGAAAATTCTGCTCTTACAGAAAAGTTGCAAGTTGATTGGCTCTCGTATGGCTTTTAGTCAATCAACTTCCTCTGGTGCGTAGGATCCTTCTGGTGTGCAAAATCCTCCTTGTGTTCAGTCGTGGTACTCGTGGTAGTGACGTTCGAGTCGTAGCGTCATCTTCTGCTCGCTGCTCGTCGCTCCATAGATCGCGGCGAATCCTTGCGCCGCCCATCATAGCACCGCATGAACCGCGTGGACTGCGTGTCCTGGGGCTCAATTCCTGAATTTATTCAAAAGAGAAAATGTATGCGAAAATTCTGCTCCTACAGAAAAGTTGCAAGTTGATTGGCTCTCGTATGGCTTTTAATCAATCAATTTCAACTTTTCTGTAAGAGCAGAATTTTCGCGTACATTCTCTTTCAAATAAATTCAGGAATCGAACTCTTGTTCCTGCAGTGTCCTTCCTTGGCCCTTTGAAGAGCCTCTCGCAGAGTCGCATGTATAACTGACGAATTCTGAGCGCGTCGGTCTGTCAAAATGCCCGTGGTACGACAGATTTTGTTCGATTTTTACATGTCTATTTGCCACTAGATTACTTTACGCAGATTCTGCTTGGTTTTTGCTGCCACTCTGTTCTCAGGTCAAATGCGCGCAGGCTCTGCTCAATCTTTGTCGTCAATCTGCTGCCAAGTTATATGTGCAGGCTCTGATCGGTTTCTGCTGCCAATCTGCTCAAATTGCCTGTCAGCAGGCACTGTCGCATTTCTGGCTACAGTTTGACAACATCGTCTGATAGAGCAGTTTCTGCGTAAAATTTGTTGCCTTTCTGATACCAAAAATTTAATACAAACTCTGCTCCGAATCTGCTGCTCAGGTTTGGCTATCTGGGCACCCATTAAGAAGGTGTCGTGCCGTAACCGAGAGTTGATGCTTAGGGCCGGCACAGGATTCGGGAATTCCGGGTTGGAGGAGTGATGCACTTAATGTCGGAATGTTCGTGGCGAAATAAACATATATATTTCTCTTTCCAATTTACAAGTCTCGATTCGTTATAAGTCTTGACCAATTTATTCCCTTGATTCCCGAGATTATTCTAAGTACAATGATAATTAAGGTGACCACACGTTCGTTAAGATTCCTTATGACAGACTGCCCGCTCGATCTTCCGAATCGGCGGTATTTATAATATTGGACCGATGTTCTGTTGCTAACTCGGGGGCTCCCGAGTTAGCGTTGACTTCTCGTCGTCAGCGCTCTGCGCTGACCTTCGCATCAGCGCTTTCGGTCAACCTGGAGTTGAACGCTCTGGGTTCCGGTGTCGGTTTGCATCGGATGATCGTCGTCCGATGCAATCGTCAGGTTTTTTGGCAGATTTCGTATTTGAGTTCAGTTACTAGGGTCGGATTACTTATAAGTTATATAATTAATAATTATAGTGTTGTGCGCTCACAACATCCCTTCTCCCGCGGAAAAAGAAAAACTGAGGGATACGAAGTTTTTCGTTATTATTTCTTCGTGTATTTCTTTTTCCTGAGAGGTTACAGTCTAAACTTTCTTATTTCTAATCTGTACGCTATGGTTTCACCCTTTAAATCTTTAATGGTTTCTTTTCTTTTTATTATGTAAATGATTACAATTATAGTGCCGACTATGATTACAGTTATGGTCGCAGAACCTACGGGATATACAATGTTCTTGTTTGCAAAAATACTCGGTTGGTTATTTTCCACTTTTTTTTTGGATAGAGTTCCGAAAAGCCCATACCTCCGATCGTTCTGAAATTTTGTATACTATTATATTTTGATATGCTAATTACGAATATGTCAATAAAAATTGGCGCAAAGGTCATTTTCTAGGTAAAAATAAAAAAATATTTTTTTTGCATATTTTTGAATTATCTTGATTAATATAGATTTTAGTACAAAAAGTTTCAAATAAAAATTGTACATCTCTTAAAAACACAACTTTTATGTTCTATACGCTATTACTGTAAAAGCAGTACTTAACGAGAAAAATGTGAGAAAAAACGAGATAACAAAAAATGGTAAATATACCGATCAGGGGACCATCCCTCGATGGCCTTGACCTTGGCATATTTTGTCAAGGTCATGACCTTGAGTGACCTTCAAAAGTTTTTAGCCGTCGCTCGTTGTATGTTAAAAAGTTATTAACAAAAAAAGTTTGACAAATATAGCAGTTATTTTGAGTACTAATAGACATAAATTACTGATATTTATGTGGAAATAGTACATGTATGAACAAAGGAAAGTTAGTTAAAGTAGCGAATTGTTGGTATATTAAGAAAAGTACTATTTAAAGCAGAGAATAGAGAGTATGTGCTTCAACTTACAAAGCACATACATGTAAAGCGCGTCACTAACCTATAGGTTAGTGGCGCGCTTTACAAGTGTGTGCTTTGTATGTGCTTCAACTTAGGAAGCACATACTTTTAAAGCGCGTCACTAACCTGTAGGTTCGTGGCGCGCTTTACAAGTGTGTGCTTTGTATGTGCTTTAACTTAGAAAGCACATACTTGTAAAGCGCGTCACTTACCTATAGGTTACCTTGCGTACGGGGCCTTGCTAATCTTTTTAGTATCAATATTTTTAGTATATGGTAGACTCATCACTTTAGTAAGGCGAAGATTTAATAGATATACAGATTTTATATGTCAGGTGAATGGAATTGAATGTTCATTTGTATTTTTCTTGTTAAGTACTGCTTTTACAGTAATAGCGTATAGAATATAAAAGTTGCGTTTTTAAGAGACGTACAATTTTTATTTAAAACTTTTTGTTCTAAAATGTATATTTATTTAGATAATTAAAAAATATGCAAAAAATTTTTTTTTTAATTTTTACCTAGAAAATGACCTTTGCGCCAATTTTTATTGACATATTCATAATTAGCATATTAAAATATAATAGTATACAAAATTTCAGAACAATCGAAGGTATGGGCTTTTCGGAACTACAGCCCTTTTTTTTATTTTATCTAGATTTAAACTTAATTTTATTAATTCCGACGGGTCTCCGATGATCGGTTCTAAGTTTATTTCTCTTTGGGACTCTAATTTGTTGTTTATAATTATACTTTTTTTTATGGTATTAGTTACATTGAATTCTGGTAAATACATTTGTACATATTTAGTATCAATATGGTTTTTTGTTTCTAAAGTTATATCTGGTGTAGTTAATTTACAATTATCGCGCAATGTTATTTTTCCGGTTTTTTCTATTTTAATTTTATTTTCTGGAAGTTTGTTACATTGAATTATTATTTCTGATATTTTTGGAGTGGAATATAACCATGTTTGAGGTTCGGTTAGTGTTATCCAAAATGTTACATTCGATAGGATGTGACGTTGCCTACGGTTTTCTATGTATCTAGGCGTTTTTACAAAAAGTTGCACATTGCTTGGTGCATTCGCTGTTATAAAATACAAAGAAAAATTTTAATTGCATATAAATTTAGTATTTTCTTGCGTACATTTATTTAAATTGCTTTTTTTTAAATATTATATAATTATATTTTTTATTAAGAGTACGCGTGTAACATGTTATTTTTCGTATATGTCAAGTAGTCTGTAATACCTATCGTCAATGTCTTTCGTGAGATCAGATAGGATAGTAGTGATCATTAGTAGTTGTTCGTCTATTTCTTCACGGTATACGAATTGTTCTTGCACTTTCCTTGTGACGTTAGTCAGTAAATTTTCATTGTATGAAAGCGTTTGCTCCAATTTCTCCATATGACTTACTGTGGCATTGATGATTTTTAGTTGGTTTTTTCTTTGCTTTTATTCTTCAATAAATGTTTTTAATTTATTATATATGTCGGTAGTATTCGGCAATGGGAACGAGTCTCCTATTATAAGGTCGTTGGGCTTTCGAAAATCTCTAACGATTCGTAATTTTTGTTTTCCCGAGGCATCAGGTTTTTTAGGAACCACTAATATTGGCAAATTCCACTGACTCGTACTATGGCGAATGATTCCATCTTTTAGCATTATCTCAATCTGTCGATTTACTTTTTCTTTATGCTTCTCGGGTAGGCGGACGTTCGCCGGCGCGCTATCAGCTCGCGTCGTGATCTCATGTTTCACCGCCGTGGTGCGTGTTAGCTTATCGTTTTCTAATTGTAAGTGAAATACATCGCAAAAATCGTCGCATATCTGCTCTAACGCCTTTCTTTTCTTATTATTTAAATGTTTCATGCGTTTTTTACGTGATTTCTCCCGTCGTTCTTGAATTGACTCGCGCTCTTCAGTCGCGTGTAATGTACGTACGTTAGTCGTGTCATTCACCGACACCTCTTCTAGAGTTACATGCGGTGTGACCATCTCTACTGACTTCTCGGTGAGGTTTAATTTGCTTATCAAACAAGTGGAATCTATTAGTTTTATCATGCAACTTCCGATAAAGACTTCAGGAATAGGTTTTACACGTTTTACAATACCTATTCTATTTTGATCTGCAGCTATCGTTCGTATGATTGTTTTACTGCGGGGCGGTAATATTACCTTTTTATACGGTCGGAGCTTAAGATTTACTCCGCCGATTCTCAATACATTCTTCCCATGGAGACAGTCAGCTCGGTGCTTCTTGATGAAATTGATTCCTAGTATTCCCTCATATTTCATCGGAAAGTCGTCGTTTACCACGTACATTGTGTGGCGTATGACTTGCTTTCCCAATTTTATTGTGGCTTTTATTTTTCCAACGGTGTACAGCTGGTGTCCTGTTATCCCTGTCAGTGCGAGTTTCTTTTCACGCATTTGTGTATTGCCTTTCAAATTTCCTATTTTGATAAAGGTTAGTGCTGCTCCGGAATCGAGTAAAAAATTTATTTTTCCCGTTTTGGCTTCTTGCATCGGGAGCGTTACGAGATCGAGATTATAATTTTTATTAGTCTTACTCGTCACTTGAGTAATTTGATACTTGCTCACGGCTCGTGCCTTATGCTTTCTCGGTCTCTTTTCTTCTTCACCGCTACTGCTGCTGCCGCTGCTGCTGCTGCTATATGATATCTCATCGTCCTTGTCTGACGTATGCTCTCTTGCTCTCGCTGCTGCATTTACCTGTGGTTTTTTATTTCCATCAGTTTTAGATTGGCGCGCCCTTTCCTTTTCGGGGCGGCCATTTAACAGCCAACATTCGTCCCGTTTATGCCCTACCTTCTTGCAGTAGTTACAATACTTTTCCACGGTATTTATTCCGCCGGACTTTTCTGCTCTCGGGAGAGAATATCTGGTTGAATATCGGCTCGTACGGCATTCTTGTCCAGTATGGCCTAGTTTTTCGCACTTATGGCATTTAATCGCCGATCTCTGCGAATACTTTGCGTTCTCGGAATTAAATTCATTTGTTAGTTGTCCCTTCCGTGAGGGAATTATCACTTTCTCTTCGGCACTGGCGCCGGCTATTGCTTCTTGCAGGCTTTTATATCGCTGAGCTCGGACCAACAGTTTAATCTCTTCGTGCAACCCTATTTAATAATTGTGAAGGGCTTGCGTTTTAATGCTATCTAATATCGCTCTCTGTTGGTCTTGTGTGTGGTTTTTGCCTTCTTCCATCGCTTCGTATAGTTCTCGAGCGAGCCTTTCCACACGCCGTCCGAATTCTTGCGCGCTTTCTCCCGTTTTTTGTTTCAAGGAGTTAAACTCTAATTACAAGTGTGTCGTGCTTCACTTTCCGAGGTATTCGGTCTCAAGTTCGCGCCTTAATTGCTCGTAGCTCTGTATATTTCGCGTGTCGAAATCGATCATAGCCGTTCCTTTAAATTTTGTGCAGAGTATTGCTTCTAGTAGATTCGATTCGTCTGCGGGGTGAATATTTTTCATCGCGTAATTACTCGCGTTTAAGAATTCGCGGACGCGCTCTCTAGATTCTCCGTTTATTTCGGGTATCAAGTTTCGGGCTGCCTTCAGGCTGAGAAACCCAGTATTATGATTTCCCGGTCGATTTCTGACGTCCTCATGCGTTCGACCGTAGGTTATATTTAATGGACCGTTACTATGACTGGCGCGGACCCTGTCGTCGTGTCGTTCGTAGGTCGCGGCCTCTATTCTGTGCATACGGTCCTGCATTGAGCGGATTTCTTCTAATAATTCACCAAGTACGGAATCCTGCATGCCTGGGCATTCTCGCGCAGGCTCCGAAACTCGACGTGGATTATTCGCGGGTGTCCGTTGGTTCACTGACCTTAAACGGTTTATTTCCGCGTCTACTTGCTCGAGCGTTACCGGCATTTCGTTTGCGTCCTCGCGGGGTACATTCGCTTGAGCCGCTCTTCTTTGCTGACTCATTTTTCCGGCCGCGGGAGTATAATCTTCTTCTTCCGGATTGAATACGCTACTGTCGTAGGAGAGAACGTATGTACGTTAGAGAGAACCCTCCTCTTCCGGAATTATTGCTCGGTGAATTGGCCGATGTATCTGAACGTGCGTCACTTATTGTCGGGTGCAGTCTGAGTACGTCACTCTCGTCCTCGTTATTATTCGCGTTATTGTTCTCGTTAATATTATTGTTTTCGTTATTGGGGTTATCTCGGGGACCGTTATTATTTCTGGGTAAAAGACTATCGTCTAGGAAAGCGAATTCGCGCTCTAGTACGACGTTCGGGTGTAATTCTAATACCGGGAAACCTTCATCCGAGTATTCTAAGCTACGTCGGACGTTTTCTGCAATGTCGCGAACGGCTTCCTCTACGATTCGTACGGGGCCTATAGGGCTGACTCTAGGTGTTCGGCGCGCTGGCGCACTTTCGGCTCTATGTAACCACGACGGGTTGCGGACGGGGCTATCTCGCGTTTCACCGTCCGACATCTACCGTAATATAAGCTCTAATTCGCTCGGCGGGACGTGTTTCCGTCCTCTGACATTTATTGCCTTATAACGCTTTACAATACGCTTTACAATTTTTAATTGCGACTTACATTAGTAGACGCATGTTGTTTGTCGCTGCGCTGGTCGTTGACCGCTGCTTCGTTGTCTGCCTGCTTGGCTGCTTGGCTGGCGAGTCACCGTGTGGTAGGTCGGCGCCTTCTCCGGTGTCGTTGATAACACTCGTGGGCTGCTACCGGGTGCTTCCTTCGCATCTGGATCAGGATTCGGTCGCTCCTCTTAGGGTTGCTTCACCGCTTTCTCATGATCCGCTCTTTTGCAGATGAACACTCTCGATCTGGCCTCTCCTTCAAGGTGACGGAATCCCACCGCTGCCACCAAATTGTCGTGCCGTAACCGAGAGTTGATGCTCAGGGCCGGCACAGGATTCGGGAATTCCGGGTTGGAGGAGTGATGCACTTAATGTCGGAATGTTCGTGGCGAAATAAACATATATATTTCTCTTTCCAATTTACAAGTCTCGATTCGTTATAAGTCTTCACCAATTTATTCCTTTGATTCCCGAGATTATTCTAAGTACAATGATAATTAAGGTGACCACACGTTCGTTAAGATTTCTTATGACAGACTGCCCGCTCGATCTTCCGAATCGGCGGTATTTATAATATCGGACCGATGTTCTGTTGCGGGAGCGTCCCGTTTGACCACGTTAATATTGACCACGGTCCCGATTGACCACGTTGATATTGACCACGGTACCGATTGACCACGGTTTCGATTGACCACCGTTCCGATTGACCACGGTTCCGATTGACCACCGTCCCGATTGACCACGGTCCCAATTGACCACGGTCCCAATTGACCACCGTCCCGATTGACCACGGTCCCGATTGACCACCGTCCAGATTGAGCACGGTCCCGATTGACCACCGTCCCGATTGACCACAGTCCCGATTGACCACAGTCCCGATTGACCACCGTCCCGATTGATCACGGTCCCGATTGACCACCGTCCCGATTGACCACCGTCCCGATTGACCACCGTCCCGATTGACCACCGTCCCGAACTAACTTATATAGGTTAATGACGCGCTTTAAACAATTAAATACTTTTAAAGCGCGTCACTAATCGTCAATCGGGACCGTGGTCAATCGGGACCGTGGTCAATCGGGACGGTGATCAATCGGGACGGTGGTCAATCGGGACGGTGGTCAATCGGGACGGTGGTCAATCGGGACGGTGGTCAATTGGGAACGTGGTCAATCGGGACTGTTGTCAATCGGGACTGTGGTCAATCGGGTCGGTGGTAAATTGGGACCGTGGTCAATCGGGACGGTGGTCAATCGGGACCGTGGTCAATCGGGACGGTGGTCAATCGGGACGGTGGTCAATCGGGACCGTGGTCAATAAAGACAGTGGTCAATCGGGACCGTGGTCAATCACAACGTGGTCAATTGTAACGTGGTCAATCGCAACGTGGTCAATTTCAACGTAGTCAATCGGGACCGTGGTAAATATCAACGTGGTCAAACGGGTGCCACTCTTCTGTTGCTAACTCGGGGGCTCCCGAGTTAGCGTTGACTTCTCGTCGTCAGCGCTCTGCGCTGACCTTCGCATCAGCGCTTGCGGTCAACCTGGAGTTGAACGCTCTGGGTTCCGGTGTCGGTTTGCATCGGATGATCGTCGTCCGATGCAATCGTCAGGTTTTTCGGCAGATTTCGTATTCGAGTTCAGTTACTAGGGTCGGATTACTTATAAGTTATATAATTAATAATTATAGCGTTGTGCGCTCACAATAAAGGGATTTTTAGAAATTCGACCCTTAAGGGTGTGAAAAGGGGTAAAATGTGTTTTCAGAGATTTGTTAATATTTCTTAGGCCTGATGAGATATCGACTTCGTTTTTGCTTAAAGGTCACCCATACAAATGCTTAAAAACATAAATCAGGATTTTGCCCTAATTAACCTCTAAAGGGGCAAATCTAGATTCAGGGGTGAATTATAGAACTCTTCGTATCCCCTGTAAATTAATTCCTATGTGTTTTTCCTTCGGTTCTTATACTCAGTCCAAAAATTACTTTTTAACAAATAACTTATGCTTCCATATTCCACAATAAATTTATTAACGAAAATAATTTTAAGGATAGGGGAGAGTGAAAGAATTGCAAACACCTAAGGAAAAAGTTAAATAAAGCCGACGATTACTTATCAGTTATAAAAGTTTTTATTTTAATAAGTTATTTTTTTTTAAATTACAATAATTAATATTTATAGATTATCAACATAAACTATAACACAATTTTAAACAAAAAGCAACACCTTGCCATTCGGAGTTACCAGCCACACGCGGGGCAATGCCGTAGCTGGGGCAATTACGAACGGGTTTTGCTTATTGTTTAAAATTATAATTTATGTTGATAATCTATGAATATTAATTATTGCAGTTAAAATATTTAAAATTTGGTGTATTTTGGGTCGTAAAAAAGATTCTGAGAAAGAAAATTGTCGCTCATGTTCTGTTTGTTTATAATTAATATTTAAAATATCACGATGTCAGTATAAGAAAATGATAATTTACGAATATAATTAGATCATATTATACGTTATTTCCTTCTATTATTTGCACATAATTATATATTTTAAAATTATAATCTTGGTTAAAGCAGAAAATAGTAGAAATACACAGTAAGTATTCTCTGCTTTAACCAAAAGCACAAATTGTTGTCTGCATTAACTATTACCTTATTAATGATTTTTCCATAATTTTCCATAAATTAGCGTTTTAATTATCCTTTCCTTATACTTACCGACAACATGATATTTTAAATATTAATTATAAACAAACTGAACATGAGCGACGATTTTTCTTCTCAGAATCTTTTTTACGACCCAAAATACACCAATTTTTAAATTTTTAAAGGAATTGGGAGGGGGGGGGGGCGTTATATTCAAGATTTAACCAAATTGTTTTATTGTAGTCAATATTTCAATAATAGTAGTTCAATTGTGATCATGTCAAAAAGAACAGATGATTCAAGTGATCTTCCGAGGCCTAAAAAGTTAAAAGTCTTAATTAAAAATCCGTGAACTCGCATAAAAGTTCCTTTCTCTATAAATACATTCTTTTTCAATGCCAGAGTAGCACGTCTAAAGGCCATCACACACAAAATGCATAGCGTAGCATAAGCATAGCATAAGACCGCTGGACCAATGAGCATCCAGCATAAAGTCGCCATATTAATTTACATAAGATGCTCATTGGTCCAGCGGTCTTATGCTATGCTTATGCGATGTTATGCATTTTGTGTGTGATGGCCTTTAGATTTTGGATATATGCAAATAAAGCAACTTTTTATGCAAACTCACAGATTTTTTATACAGATTTTTTACTTTTTAAGACTCACAATCAGATGATCACTTAAATCATTTGTTCTTTTTGGCATGGTCACAATAAACCTTCAATTATTGAAATATTGTCTATATACAATAAAACAATTAAACAATAATATAAGATCTCTGTAGAGATTAAAAATATGATGAATATTTCTTTAAACAGCTCTACTTGAAGATACCGAGAAAATTTATTTGTGTCCGCGAGATTTATCCCAGGGTCTAATAAAAAATGTCATTAACCTGTAGAATGCGTCAAATAATAAAAAAAAAATTTTTAAACCATGGTATTCACCTTTATCTTGGAGACGATACATTGTAGTGTAAAATGACGTTAACATAGTGGCAGAGCACTATAATGAGCGAAAACATTTTATTAGTTCACTTATCATAAAATGGGCTTAGGTGTACCATAGTGGTGTAGGCAGATTAATAATTAATTTTGGCTTTATGGATCGAGTTTTTTCTTAACTAATTGTTATTTTTTACATTCCTAATGATTATATTTACAAAAAAATTGTTTTATGGAAATCGGGAGGGGGCGCAAAGACGGTTTTATTGACCCTCCCTTTTGGCGCCAACTGCAGTTAAATTCAAGGTGACATACAATCGCTGATATATTAATGGATAAACATCCTGACATATTTTTATTGTTGTGTTGTTTTCTTTTTTACATATATGCCAAAACCAATCCTCCTCTCTTAAAGTTGGCGTGTTAAATCAATTTATTGTTGCCTCTTTTCCTCAATGCCGATTGGTTCTTTCAGTGTGCTTACTTCGTGAGTGACTGTCATTGTATATTTTGACAGTTGTGTGTATCAAGGGTAAATAGCGCGCGCGAAGCGCGCGTCTGCGGTGTCTAGTTAAAAAAAAAACCAATTTATAAAACCAAAAATTCACTTAAGTGAGGACTGCTTCTCACATGGACAGTTCTACGTGGCCTGCTCCAGGGTGAGCTCACCCAGCAGCCTGGTGATCCTAGCACCTGAGGAGAAAACCACCAATGTGGTCTACAAAAAAGTCCTTAAGTAGAAAAAAGGTCGTAGATATTTTTTGCGTTATTTTTTTCACTACAATCTTCTCTTTTTTATTTCTTTATTAAATGTTATATTTCGAATTTTACTTGATCGTTTTTCTACATCAACACGCTTCGCTTTATTCAAATTTATATACAATACTCTTTTGCTTCCTCATAGAGGAAGCTTTGTTTTCGTAAAAAAAATTTTTTTTTTAGTTGCCGCTGCCAATGTGTTCAGAATGTTCTAAAACGTCGAAAAATTGCATTAAAAAAAAAAGTCCGTATGTGTGTGTGTGTGTGTGTGTGTGTGTGTGTGTGTGTGTGTGTGTGTGTGTGTATGTGCAGATTTGATGTCAGTGGTTGCTCTAACTTCCGCAAATATTGAGATATCGGGCTGTTTTTTTTTTTTAATCGATAGAGTATCATTCAAGGAAAGTTGGTATTGAATTTGGCGATGATCGGTAAAGGGGTTCTTTTTAAAAAAAATTTTGAATTTTTTAAAAATGTCTGTGGTTGCTCTAACTTCCGCAAATATTGAGATATCGGGCTGTTTTTTTTTAATCGATAGAGTATCATTCAAGGAAGGTTGGTATTGAATTTGGCGATAATCGGTAAAAGGGTTTTTTTTTTTAAAATTTTGAATTTTTTTAGAAATGTTTATGGTTGCTCTAACTTTTTTTTAATCAATAAAGTATCATTTAAGGAAGGATGGAATTGAATTTAGCAATAATCTTTAAAGGTCTTCTTTCTTTGAATTTTGAATTTTTTAAGAAATGCCCTTTTGATTGCTCTAACTTCTGTAAATTTTGAAATATTGGGCTATTTCTAATTTTATTATATTCTTCAGTCTTTTCTACCTCTATTTCATATATAATTCTTTAAGATTTGGTTGATTAGACTCATGTTTATGTATGGACGGATTCCTCAAAATTTTAAATGCCTTTAACTCAAAAACTAATCAACCAAATCTTAAAGAATTATATATGAAATAGAAGTAGAAAAAACTGAAAAAATATAATCAAATTAGAAAAGTTGCCAATAATTTTTAGAAATGCCCGTGGTTGCTCTAACTTTTGCAAATTTTGAAATATTAGACTATTTCTAATTTTATTACATTCTTCAGTCTTTTCTACCTCTATTTCATATATAATTCTTTAAGATTTTGTTGATTAGACTCAGCTTTATAAGGTTTTTATGTATGTACGGATTACCCGAAATTTTAAATGCCTTTAATTCGAAAACTAATCAACCAAATCTTAAAGAATTATATATGAAAAAGGGGTAGAAAAGACTGAAGAATATAATAGAATTCGAAAAAAATTGCCAATATAATAAAAAAGTGTGTAAATTAGAAACTTGCACGTTGCTTCTTCATCATTTTTTTCGTTTATATATAACTCAAGAACTGATCAACCAAATCTTAAAGAATTATATATGAAATAGGAGTAGAAAAGATCTAAGAATACAATAGAATTAGAAAAAATTGCCAATATATTAAAAAATGTGTGCAAATTAGAAACTTTTGCACATTGTCCTATGTTTAGATTCCTCGAAATTTTAAAAGGTTATAACTCAAGAACAAATTAACAAAATATTAAAGAATAGTATATGAAATAAGGGTAGAAAAGACTGAAGAATATAACAGAATTAGAAAAAAATTGACAATATAATTGTATCTCAAGAATTGATCAACCAAATCTTAAACAATTATATACGAAATAGGGGTAGGAAAAACTGAAAATTATATAATAGAATTAGAAAAAATATAGTAAAGAACTTTTCCGAAAAAAATTTGGGTCGGGATTACTGAGCTGACCTTCTATCAATTCACTTTATTGTTACTTTATAAGTTGCTGGTTTTTTTCTTTAGTCTTTTCTACTCCTATTTCATATATAATTCTTTAAAATTTGGTTTATTAGACCCAGTTTTATAAGGCTTCTATGTATGTACGGATTTTTCGCTATATCAAACGTCTGTAACTCAAAAAGTAATCAACCAAATTTTAAATATATTCTTCAGTCTTTTTTACCCCCATTTTATGTATAATACTGTAATATAAAAAATATTGACAATATATTAAAAGAGTGTGCAAATTTTATTGTATATTTAAAATTGCACCCCCCGCAAGAGAAGTTGAGTTTGCCAATTGTTTTGTGTAATTGCCGGAAGTCTATGTGCAGAATTTAAAAAATAATGTCATTTTGAAAAGAATTTAATAAACTTAAAGATACTGAAATGTAAAATTTAATATTATTGAAATTAATTTCCTAAATTTATCTTAGGTTGGCAACACAATCCTAACAACTCACTTAGTGTTTACACGTTATTGCATATTTTTGTAGCCTTTGTCGAGACGTTTTCAAAACACTCTTTCGTTCAGTCGATTTAAATTATGGCTTGAGAGTTTTAAAAAATTATGATTTTATTAAGAATTTAAAGCAATCAAATTTTCAGAAAACTACTGGTTTTTTATAAAACCATAATTAAAATTTACAAAAACCTTACTTTAAAAAAAACGGTTAAAATTGTCAATAACTTCTCATAGTTTTTAAGTGTGCAAGTAGAAACTTGCACATTGCTTCCTCATAGTTTTAAAGTGTACAAGTAGAAACTTGCACATTCCTTCTTCATAGTTTTTAAGTGTGCAAGTAGAAACTTGCACATTGCTTCCTCATAGTTTTTAAGTGTGCAAGTAGAAACTTGCACATTTCTTCCTCATAGTTTTTAAGTGTGCAAGTAGAAACTTGCACATTGTTTCCTCATAGATTTAAGTGTGCAAGTAGAAACTTGCACATTGCTTCCTCATAGTTTTAAAGTGTGCTAGTAGAAACTTGCACATTTCTTTGTCATAGTTTTTAAGTGAGCAAGTAGAAATTTGTACATTGCTTTGTCATAGTTTTTAAGTGAGCAAGTAGAAACTTGCACATTGCTTTCTCATAGTTTTTAAGTGTACAAATTAGAAACTTGCACATTACATCCTCACAATTTTTAAGTATGCAAATTATAAATTTGCATATTGCTTAATCAACATTTCATTTTGCTCATAAAGCTTCCTCTATGAGGAAGCCAAATTGAAATATCCACTAATAATTATCCATCAAAGAAAAAATTTGGCTTCCTCATAGAAGAAGCTTTATGAGCGAAATGAAATGTTGATTAAGCAATATGTAAATTTATAATTTGCATACTTAAAAATTGTGAGGATGTAATGTGCAAGTTTTTAATTTGTATACTTAAAAACTATGAGAAAGCAATGTGCAAGTTTCTACTTGCTCACTTTCTTTATTAGTTTTCATTTATTTTTGCAAACACCTTTGCGAAGCACGGATACTATGCTATTATATCACAAAATAAATAACTTTAAACATCTACCATATGATCTCGAAGAAGAGGCGCGCAATACAATTGAAGTTTATTGGAGTCAAAATAGATTTAAAGTTATTAAATACCGCAGCAAAAAGTACATAATTTAGCAAAATTTGTGTTTTTTCACGTTTGCAAAAGACTACGTTTGTCTTAGACGGTAAAAGATATAATGTTTGTAAGAGAGACAACAACATATCTGTAAAAGACACCATGACTGTAAGAGACACCATGTCTGTAGGAGACACTATAACCCATAGTCGGATCTTATATTTAAGACCGTCTTAAGTACAATCTTAAGATGTCATGAACCAATCATAGAGCCGTATTAGCGTCTTAAGACATTACTTAAGACGATCTTGAAATAAGATCCGACAATGAATACCGGCCTATGTCTGTAAGAGACACCATGTCTGTAAGAGATTCTGTGCCTGTAAGGGACACCATGTCTGTAAAAGTTTCTGTGTCTATAAGAGACGTAAAAAATTCTGTGTCTGTAAGAGACTATCCGCCGCACGCGAGGCAATGCCGTAGTTGGTGTAATTACAAACGGGTTTTGCTTATTGTTTAAAATTATAATTCATGTTGATAATCTATAAATATTAATTATTGTAGATTAGAGTAACTTTGGGATTTAAAGTAACCAAATAACTGGAGTATCATTTAAAATAAAGACTTCTATAGTTGATAAATAATCGTCGGCTTTATTTAACTTTTCCCTTAGATATTCGCAATTCTCTAATTTTAAAATTATTTTTGTTAATAAATCTATTGTGGAATAAGAAAACGTTATTTTTTAAAAAACTTTCTTTTTTGCACATCACAAAACCAATTTTTAAAACAATTTATAAAACAAAAAATGCTATACAGGGTGTCCTATTTTAAAAGTTCCACCCTTATAACTTTTCAGGATCAACATTTGAAGGAAAACGACTCGGATAAAAGTTGTATGGTTTCGAAAGGGACATAAGATGGTGGCAATGATTTGACCTTGGATGGTCGTTTGAAGCTCACATGAACGTTACCTTTAATTTTTTACATGGAACCCCCTATATTGTAGTATATCCTTTGAAAGAGCATAAAATAAGAAAAATTTTGGCGCTAACCAGAGGTCGGTATTTTGACCCGTTCGGGAGTTATTTAGGGTCAAAAATTGACTTTTTCCAACTTTAAAATAAAAGGTAACGTTCATGTGAGCTTCAAACGACCATCCAAGGCCAAATCATTGCCTCCATCTTATGTTCTCGAAACCATACAACTTTTGCCACCATCTTATGTCCCTCGAAACCATACAACTTTTGTCTGAAACATTTTTGCTGAAAATGCTTGGTTAAAGAATTATCGAGGTGCGTTTTTTTAAATAGGACACCCTGTATACACGGAAGTATAATTTCATTGGTTTTAAGTAACAAACATCTATAAATTGCAAATTCTATGCACAAATGTCTACAAAGGGGCGAGAGGTCTCCGCTTCTAACCAGCTAGTACATTACAGAAGAAGTAGTAAAAACGTATATATTTTTCATGTGTTTTTTCGATTAATGCATTTATAATTCATACAACTTCATCAGTATTTTACTTGAGTAATCGATGCACGGAAAAAAATGCTCTTTAATTTAAAAAAAAAGTTGTTTTAATTAAACGTCGACGTCACGGGTTGCCACAAACATAAATAGTTGATTCAATTGGGTGTTATCCCTGCCGAAAATGTTCGATTAAAACCGATTAAAAAGAAAGTAATCCGAATCGATCGGGATTTCTGCACCGAAAATACGGTATTAAAACCGATTAAAAATAGTCGAATCGAATTTAGTACGCTTCAGGCGGATTAATGTTGGGTGATATACATCCACCTCAATCCGAAATTATACGATTTCATAAGTTATAATTAAATCGGTTTTAACGCGATGTGAATCTGTCGGAGGATGACAAAAG
The DNA here is from genome assembly GCA_030770355.1 of Harpagoxenus sublaevis. Lineage (NCBI taxonomy): Eukaryota > Metazoa > Arthropoda > Insecta > Hymenoptera > Formicidae > Harpagoxenus > Harpagoxenus sublaevis. The sequence goes on from JASTWR010000301.1 coordinate 213,162, forward strand.
TAATCCGTTGCAATCCGAAATTCTATTTTACGAATAACATTTAAATCGGTTTTAATGCAGGTATGAACAAAGGCCGCAAGAAAGCACATTCCTCAAAAATAGGTTACAACACTTATGAGAGATCCGGAGAATGAGCACGCTCTGACTAGCGATCCTGCGAACGCTGGAGAACCTTTCTTTTTTTTCCCAATGAAATTAAAGAACGCAGTTCCCAGGACCAGCCAAACCTGCATATAACATGATCAAATATAGTACCGAGAAAAATATAAAAGTTTCTGAAATCGAAAGGACGCTTAGTTCCAGAATGAAGCGTATGGGAAAAGTTGCAAAAAACCCATTGAGATAGCTGGAGAACCTCGCGAAGACGTCTCTTTATATAGGGATCGATGTTGAATCTTGAATACGGGTTACGGGGTCGGCGATGCGCCGCATATTGAGCGCGAGCCGTACTATTCCCGGCGCGCGAGCTCGCGCTGCCGCGTTGCGCCGCGCGCGCTTTGTCGTATGTTGTAGCGGACTGCGGACAGGGGCCTATTGCACAATAATTTACAAGTTAATAATATTAGTGAAAAACAAAGTTCTTTCACTAATATTATTAACTTGTAAATCATTGTACAATAGGCCCCTGACCGCCACATATATGAATCGGCTGATTATCACACATCATATGTACGTATCAGCTTTATATATATATGTAGGCATATGTGCGTTCTATGATGCAAAAATTTGCCACGGAACGGCACATAATTTATAGAGCAAAACGGTAACAAAAAAATGATCTCTTATAATTAAATAGTTATTATTAAATAATATTTGATAGTAAATATTAAATAGAATAATAAACTTCTTTCGCCAGTATAGAATAACAATTAAAGTAATTTTAAATCGACCGTGACTGGCAATATACAACATCTTTCCGATATGAACATTGAAAAACTGTGAGCCAATTTGGTTTGTCGGATTCACACAGCACTTTTTCGGATCAATCGTCGAGACATTATTAATTTCGACCATTACTTTAATTGTTATTCTATACTGGCGAAAGAAATTTATTATTCTGTTTATTACACCGTTAACCGAAGAATCGGTGCTTCATCTTATAGTTGTTATTGCGATAAATATTACCACAGCCCCAGTGGTCGAATTGGCACGACACCCGCACGGTATACGGGAGGTTCCAGGTTCAAACCCTGGCTGGGGTAACATTTTTTCGCAATAAAAATTTAAACTATTTAATTTAGAAATTACATCAACTGACCAAAAACCATGGTCGAAATTAATAAGGTCTCGACGGTTTATCCGAAAAAGTGCTGTGTGAATCTGACAAACCAAGTTGGCTCACAGTTTTTTAATGTTCATATCGGAAAGATGTTATATATTGCCAGTCACGGTCGATTTAAAATTACTTTAATTTTTAAATGTTAAATATTAATATTAAATAAATGTTTAAAAAATGTTTTTTTTAAATTATTATAGTAAATAAATAATTATTGTAAAATAAATATTAAATAAATGTTTTTTTCAAATTATTGCAAATAAATATTGTAATTAATATAAAATAAATATTAAATTAATGTTGAATAAATATTAAATATGTTTTTTCAAATCATTATTACAAATGAATTATTATTAATGTAAAAGAAATATTAAATCAACGTTAAATAAACGTAAAATAAATATTTTCTGTAAATTATTATTTTAAATAAATAATCAATGTAAAATAAATATTAAATAAATATTATTTTTACAATGAATAGTAAAAATGTATAATTAATCAAAAATAAAATTTAAAACACATTTAAGAAACATTGTCTGCTGATTGGGTATGGATTATTATTATGGTAATTATACAAAATAACTAACACAGCTCGGATTACTTTGACCTTGACATATGTTGTCAAGGACATGATTCTGAGTAATTTTTCCTTATAACTTAATCGGCGGTCGCTACTTATTAAAAAGTTATTAACAAATAAAGCTTGACAAATACAGCACTTATTTTGAATCGCTTGACTTTCGCTGATAAATATGTCGTAGTCACATGGTGTACACACACACACACACACACACACACACGCGGGGGGGTTCAAGGGGGGGCCTTCGGCCCCCCTCCCGCACCCCTCCGCCGGTAGGCAGAGTGAACCTCGCTTACAACTTACAAAGTACATGCTAAGTTGTAAAGCAAGGTCCACCCTGCCTACCAGCGGAGGGGGTGCGGTAGTGCCGAAGGCCCCCCCCCCCCCCCGAGTGTGTGTGTGTGTGTATACCATGTGGCTGCGACATATTCATCATCAAAAGTCAAGTGAGGTAAATGTGCAGAATAGTGGCCTCCTCACCAATTTCATTGAACTTAGGCTTAATCGACGCGTTTTTGCACAAAACGACCGAATCTGGCAGAAAAATGTGTCGCTCTGCCCCGCGAAGCGAGATATTAACAGTTAAAGTTGACGACTATCAGGTTATGAGACCTGTCATACCGACAAGATGTAGCGACTTTATGTAGGTTAGTGACGCGCTTTAAAAGTATTTAACTGTTTAAAGCGCGTCACTAACCTATATATGACTATTCATCGTACATATAAATATGTACTTTTTATATACCAACTGTTCTCGGCTTTAACAAATTATTTCAAAATAACTACTGTATTTGTCAATAACTTTTTAATAAGTAGCGACCGCCGATTAAGTTATAAGGAAAGTTACTCAGAATCATGTCCTTGACAACATATGTCAAGGTCAAAGTAATCCGAGCTGTGTTAATTATTCTGTATAATTACCATTATTATTATTGTTGATTTATCACAGACTAAATTGGATTCTTATTGCATTCAAATCGATTTAGTTTTTATCCCCAAAATCGGTGAATTTCGGATTAAACCGGATTACAAAATTAACTCAATTATTAAAATTGGATATTATTGTAACGGATTGAAATTGCATACGCGCAATCGCTGAATTTCGAATTAAAACGGATTAAGGCTCCTGGATAGCCGTGATAGTCACCGCGGCCATATTGAATTCTTGCTTACGAGGAGAGGAAAACACTAGAAAACACTTTATTTTGTTATGCATGCCATTTTCAAATAAAAAGACATTTCTATAAAAAATCACTATAGATCGTTTCAGAACACTTCCAAAATTGACCAAAAACTATCCTCTTCCCTCGACAATAAACAAACAGCCATAAAACGAAGCCTAAATATACGGGAAAACAAGCCGTTTGACAACTATTGAAAGGAGTGGAAAATGATCCTTCCGCATATGTATTCCTTGCAAATCTTCTTTTCGGTCAATTTTATGAGTTTCACAAATACGTTAAACATTAGAGCACAAGTACAGAGCTAATAATAAGGAAATAGCATGCACAACAAAATAGGGTTGTCAAAATGTCACTTTCTACGCCTTATGGCTATTCTCTCGCTTTATAGTTCTTATTTCTACCGATTTCGCCACCGTCAACGCAAAGTTCTCGGCTGAATATACAGGAGCCTTAATGTTGTCTTTCCTAGCAAATCGGATTCGGACGGATTACAACCGATTTTATTGAATCGGTGTTTTTGTAATTGAAACGAACTCATCTGTTAAAAAAAAGGTATACGATTTAGACGGATTATTTTGGATTATATATCCATCCAATTATTAGTGTTTATTTTGGATTGACAACAATGGATTAGAATGTAATGATTTCGGATTGGAAATAATCCGCAAAAGCGATATTAAGGAGGTTCGAGCATTACTTGTGAGTCAAAAATGCGATTGAAATAAATGTCATTACAGCAATCCCGAATTATATGCAATATTAGTCTAATGAATTGTGGATGCTATACTTACGTGCTATATTCTTCGTCAATTATTAATGTATAGAGTATTTCAAAGTCCTAAGGTGGCTAAGTGTGTACTAAACCAGTGATAATCTACCTCAAAGCGACTTTCTCCATAAGGGTAGACTAAAAGTGGTCAACTTCTGAATAATATTACAAAAAAAAACTATATGGTCAATATTGCTCAAGTTTTGAGATTATATTTGTGTAAAGTGTTTATGTAAATCATATAAAAAAATGAAGGCTCTACGTTGGCTTTCAAGTATAGAAAGCTTATTGTCACAAAGTGACAGGTTCTAACCTATAATGTTGGACAAATAAGCGTTTCCCGAGTTGTTGACGCTCTCATACCCCAGTATAGAGTGGCACCCGTTTGACCACGTTGATATTGACAACGGTCCCGATTGACTACGTTGAAATTGACCACGTTGCGATTGACCACGTTGCGATTGACCAAGGTGTGATTGACCACGGTCCCGATTGACCATCGTCCCGATTGACTACGGTCCCGATTGACCACCGTCCCAATTGACCACGGTCCCGATTGACCACCGTCCCAATTGACCACGGTTTCGATTGACCACTGTCCCGATTGACCACGGTCCCAATTGACCACCGTCCCGATTGACCACCGACCCGATTGACTACAGTTCCGATTGACCACAGTCCCGATTGACCCTATTGACCACGTTGAGATTGACTACGTTGAAAATGACCACGTTGCGTTTGACCACGTTAATATTGATCACGTTAATATTATCCACGTTGCGATTTACCACGGTCCCGATTGACCACGGTCCCGATTGACCACCGTCCCGATTGACCACGGTCCCGATTGACCACGGTCCCGATTGGCGATTAGTGACGCGCTTTAAAAGTATTTAATTGTTTAATGCGCGTCACTAACCTATATAGGTTAGTTCGAGACGTTGGTCAATCGGGACGGTGGTCAATCGGGACCGTGGTCAATCGGGACCGTGGTCAATCGCAACGTGGTCAATATTAACGTGGTCAATATTAACGTGGTCAAACGCAACGTGGTCAATTTCAACGTGGTCAACAGGGACGGTGGTCAATCGGAATTGTGGTCAATTGGGACGGTGGTCAATCGAGACCGTGGTCAATCGGGACGGTGGTCAATCGGGACCGTGGTCAATCGGGACGGTGGTCAATTGGGACCGTTGTCAATCGGGTCAGTGGTCAATCGGGACCGTGGTTAATCGGAACGGTGGTCAATTGAAACCGTGGTCAATCGGGACGGTGGTCAATCGGGACCGTAGTCAATTGCAACATGGTCAATTGCAACGTGGTCAATATCAACGTGGTCAATCGGGACCGTGGTCAATATTAACGTGGTCAAACGGGACGCTCCCCCCAGTATATGTTTGTTAATATTCTATACACTAATAATTTACGAAGAATATAGCACGTAAATAGCATCTTCAATTCATTATACTAAATAATATTGCATATAATTCGGGATCGCTGTAAAGACATTTATTTCAATCGCATTTTTGACTCACAAGTAATCCTCGAACCTTCTTAAAACCGATTATAATTCGTTCGGAATTAAAATCGATTACTTTTTAACCCGGGCGCGGATTGAACTGATTAAAACCAATTAAAACTGATTAAAACGGATTATGTTTTAATCGGTTTTAATCGGACATTTTCGGCAGGATTTGACTAAATATTTGGATTATTAAAACAACCATTATCTGATGTTTTTTGTTCATTAATATTGATGTTGCATCAATAGATTTTATTTCAATTACACTGATGTTGTTGATACAACATCATTTTAATTATTTTTTTCCGTGTGGATGTGGAAAATGCGTTTTGCTCAAAGAAGATGCACGCGCGCGCCTTCTCTCTCTCTCTCTCTCTCTCTCTCTCTCTCTCTCTCTCCCCCCCCTTCCTCCCTCCCTCCTCCTTCTTCTGCTTTCCTCGCTCAAACGTTTAAATGATTGAAAATCAAATTGAGATTCATTGACGTATCGTACACACTGCATATATACTTAATGTGCTATGTTAGAATCGGAAATGTCTTTGATACAGAAGGTACAAACATAATTATAGGAACTACAAGTTTTGTAATGCAAAAGTGCCAAAGTACCAGAGTCGTTTCGGTAAATATACCGATCAGGGACCATCCTCCGGTGACCTTGACCTTGACATATTTTGTCAAGGTCATGACCCTGAGTGACCTTCAAAAGTTTTTAGCCATCGCACGTTGTTTGTAAAAAAGTTATTAACAAAAAAAGTTTGACAAATATAGCAGTTATTTTGAGTACTAATAGACATAAATAACTGATATTTATGTGGAAATAGTACATGTAGGAACGAAGGAAAGTTAGTTAAAGTAGCGAATTGTTGGTATATTAAAAGAAGCTATTTAAAGCAGAGGATAGAGAGTATGTGCTTCAACTTACAAAGCACATACTTGTAAAGCGCGTCACTAACCTATAGATTATTGTAAATTTTGCATATGTTAATCTAATTTTCGAAGATTTTTTTGCATGACATTTTGGCTTTTACAAGTATATGTGCTTTCTAAGTTGAAGCACATACAAAGCACACACTTGTAAGTTGAAGCACATACTCTCTATTCTCTGCTTTAAATAATTTTTTTTAATATACCAACAATTCGCTACTTTAACTAACTTTCCTTTGTTCATACATGTACTATTTCCACATAAATATCAGTCATTTATGTCCATTTAGTACTTAAAATAACTGCTATATTTGTCAAACTTTTTTTGTTAATAACTTTTTAACAAACAACGAGCAACGGCTAAAAACTTTTGAAAGTCACTCAGGGTCAAGACCTTGACAAAATATGTCAAGGTCAAGGTCATCGGGGGATGGTCCCCTGATCGGTATATTTACCGTCGTTTCAATTTCTTTTCTTTCTCTTTACGTTAAACAAAACATCTTCCCCCTAAGCACTTTTACATTAAATTACCTTATTGACATAAAATATCAGTTGGGACTTATTGCACTGTCGGCAGAAACAATCAATATTCTTGTCATGTGCATTGCGCGTTTTATTGAACAGCGTCCAAAAATCAGGCTTTGCTGCCGTATTTTTCACGGATATGGATGAGTGTGCCAATAACAACGGTGGGTGTCAGCACGAGTGCAAGAATACGATAGGTTCTTATCAATGCTCTTGCCACAATGGATTCACACTTCACGAAAACGGCCACGATTGCAAAGAGGGGTGGCTGCAAATACGAAATTACTGCACCTATGGGAACAATCACTTCACCGAACTACCCGGATTATTATCCTGGCCGTAAGGATTGTGTTTGGCATTTTACTACGAAGCCAGGCCATCGGATAAAATTGGTTCGTACATTATTATTTCGCAAAGTTTGTGTTGTGTAACGTTATTGTACGGGTACGTTATGAGACAGTATAGAAAATAAAAAAAAGAGAAGAGAGTATTTTTGGAGAAGAAAACGTATGAAGAGATATTAATATATGATAATGTCGCAGGTCTTTAAAGTTTTCGAGATGGAGCCGCATCAAGAATGCGCATACGACCATATAGCCATTTACGACGGAGATTCACCGGACAGCATTACTTTAGGTAGATTTTGCGGTAACAAGGAACCACATCCGATTCTTGCTACGGGCAATCAAATGTATATGGTTTTCAAGAGCGATGCATCTGTGCAGAGAAAAGGTTTTTTGGCCACTCATAGCACAGGTAGTCTTCTTTCTATATAATAGTGTCGGTAATGGATTTTTGCGCGAGGATCCGATTTATCAAATGTCCAAGTATACCTAATATCAAAAAGCGTAAATAAAGAATTTATATATATATATAATTTAGATCGTTGGTACCTACTTTGCGCATAACTACGTTATGCGTAACTCTTTACGTATGGTAATTTTAATTTGCGTTACAGCCTGCGGTGGTCATCTCATGGCAACGGATAGGAGTGAGGCATTATATTCTCACGCAAGTACGGTTATTACCATTACGATCACAGAACTGACTGCGACTGGGTGATAGAAGCACCACTTGGCAAAAATGTTCACTTATCTTTTCTTTCGTTCGCAACTGGAAATACGAAACCGAATGTGGATATGACTTTGTTGAGGTTTCCTCCGGTTTAGATGCGTCTAGTCCACCATATGGGTCGATTTTGCGGGTAATTCCGTAAGTACAACGTCTTTTCAATTTTCTCGAATGCTCCCAATAATATTGATATCCGAAATAATGGAAACATACAAAAAATATATAAGAAAAACAATTTGTAAGAATTGTGATCGTTATGTTAGCAGAATACTACTGATTTTATTTCTATGAATGAAGCGCTACTAGTAAGGTTTAGAAACGGATGATACAATCTCAAACAAAGGCTTTGTAGCCATTTTTCGTGGCAATCGATCGGCAGGACAGCGAGGAAAATCTCGGCGGTGAAGACAATGAAAATCAGGGAAAACATTTGATCCTTGGCTCGGCCATACTCCAATCGATTAGAGTGATTAAATTTCGAGTCTACCTACTTTTCCGTGAGAAGTACTAATTAAGAGTGTTAGTGCGACAATACATTACGTATATTCTTCTATGTATGTTAGAAATGTATGAAATTTTCACCTTTGTTAGAAAACACGTTGATCCTTTATATATACATATATATATGTATATATATAATATATATATGTATATATATATATACATATATATATATGTATATATATATGTATATATGTATATATGTATATATATGTATGGTATATATGTATATATTTATATATATATATATATATATATATATATATTATATATGTATATATATATATCTCCATATATATATGTATATATGTACATTATGTATATTGTACATATGTATATATGTACAATATGTATATATGTACATATATATACATATATACATATATACATATCACCCTCTGTATACTATACATATATATGTATAGTGATTCAGAAATACTTGTACAGTCGCGGTCAGAGTAGTTGCGACACTTTTTTTTAACTTTACTATCTTATTACAGTAGATTTCTCGCGGCACACAATACTTATCGTTTAATGTATGCTACACATTTGTATGTGCAAGTTTGACAATTTATCACTACCGATTGGAAGGTAGTAGTTCCTATTCTGAACCTAAATGCGCATTCTTAAACTTATTTAAAAGAAAATGTGTTGCAACTACTCTGACTGCGACTGTACAAACTTTGGGGCTGAGTTCTCCACACATAAACAAGAAAGAAATGTCATGTACACACATGTCCGAAAATGCCTGGTTTATGAATTATAATCGAAAGATTAAATTCGACAAAAAACTGATAGAATGCATCTACAATGACACATGACCATGTAATACATCTCCAGTTCAATTGTTTATCTACTCATAATTCACAACAAATGCTCAAAATGTTCTCTACCTAACCTGCTTCAATGCACGCATGGACACGTCGGATCATGGACTGTCGCACCTTTTCAAAGATCCCACGACGGTTGCGGATGGTTTCGTAGGCATCTATGATGCGTCTCTTCATTTGCAATTTTAATGGCATAAACTAGAACTTTTAAGTGTCCTCACAGATAAGAATCTAATGGATTTAGATCAGGCGAACACATAGGCCTGAAATGTAATCTTCGATTATAACTCATAACCAGGCATTCCGGATATAAGTGCATATGACAGTTTTTTCTTGTTTATGTGCGGACAACTCACCCCAAAGTTTGTACAAGTATTTCTGAATCACCCTGTATACATATATGTATATGTATATAGGGTGT
>JASTWR010000302.1:0-80000 GCA_030770355.1 Harpagoxenus sublaevis
TTTATATATTTTGTATCGTAAAAAAACATGAAATCGTTACAAGCATTTTACATGTCATGCATATTACATGCATATATATATATATATATATATATAATATATATACATATATAAACATATATTAGAGTGGTCTTTTTAAAAATGGTAATTTTGAATTTTGACTGCTTGAACGGTTCGAAAGGCTCGAAATAAATAAATAAAAATCTGTGCAAAAACGCAGCTTCCTATCTCAATTTTAACACGTGCCGCAGAGCACTTGAATTTTCCTATTAAAATCAAATAGCAAATGATTTTAGTATGAATGCAATAACGATCGGAAAAATTTGAAACTTGGCAATCCTCTTACCTATAGATGTACCTGTCTTCTGAAATTTTTATAGATTTTTATCTACATATTTCAGGTTGCTAGTGGTTGATGAAAATAAATTTTTTTTTAAATTCTTTAATCAAATAGCAAATGATTTTAGTATGAATGCAATAGCGATCGGAAAAATTTGAAACTTGGCTTTCTCTTACCTATAGTTGTACCTATCTTCTGATATTGTTATAGATTTTTATCTACATATTTCAGGTTGCTAGTGGTCGATGAAAATAATTTTTTTTTAATTTTTGAAAAATCAAAGGAATCTTGTTTATTTATTTATTTCTATAATTTTGTTATATATTTATTTATTATTCGCTGTCTTAAATAAGAATTCAATACTTTTACAAAATTGTTTATCTCAAAAATCTTTTATGAGTGGCTCCTTTTTTGCATCGGAATATTTTTTTTTTATATATAGTCAGCATGTTTGCATCACAATTTCATCAATGTCAAAATTATACAGGATATAATCCTGCCAAAATATAAAAAAAAATGGTTATAACATAATTTATTTAATTTTTTACAGTTACAAAAAATTATTCTCATCAACCTCTAGCAACCTAAAAAATATATAGATAAAAATCTATAAAAATGTCAGAAGATAGGCACAACGAATGGTAAGAGAATTGCCAAGTTTTCAAATTTTTCCGACCGCTATTGCATTCATACTAAAATCATTTGCTATTTGATTAAAAAATTAAAAAAGAAAATTATTTCATCGACCACTAGCAACCTGAAATATGTAGATAAAAATCTATAAAAATTTCAGAATGATAGGTATAACTATAGGTAAGAGAATTGCCAAGTTTCAAATTTTTCCGATCGTTATTGCATTCATACTAAAATCATTTGCAATTTGATTTTAATAGGAAAATTCAAGTGCTCTGCGGCACGTGTTAAAATTAAGATAGGAAGCTGCGCTTTTGCACAGATTTTTTTTATTTATTTTGAGCCTTCCGAACCGTTTTGAGCAGTCAAAATTCAAAATTACCCTTTTTAAGGACCACTCTAATAAATATATACATATATATATGCAGGGTGTATCATTTTAAGTGATTCAGCTGAATATCTCTTAAAGTAAAAGAGATTGGAAAAATTGTTTCAGACAATAGTTTTATGGTTCCGAGAGAGGCAGAAGTTGGCCACATCAGTGTAATTGTAGGTGGACGCCACTTTCTAGACTTCTGCATGGCGGCCATTTTTTTCAATTAGCAGTCAGATTTTTTGTTCCAGTGAATATTGTAGCTGGCATTGAGACGAATACAACGGTTTTTATTTTTTGAAATAGGATCATTTTTCATTGAATGACAGTGTTCCAAAGTTTACAATTCAAGTAAAAAGCTTCCACCCCACGCAGTGTACGTAATTTTGTGACTCCAAACCGCCCTCTCTCTCTCACTCTTCTCTCTCTCTCTCTCTCTCTCTCTCTCTCTCTCTCTCTCTCTCTCTTGTGTGTGTGTTGTGTGTGTGTGTGGTGTGTGCATGCCTGTGCGCGCGCGCGTGTTCGTGCGTGTGTGTGTGTGTTGTTCCTATCCGTTGTCTGGACTGATTCTGTTTGATGGTTAACCAGCTCCAGACCGCTTGACACACATTTTTCCGTGCTCAGAATTACCCAGGATGAACGACGTGGACGTGACGGGGCTTTCATCTCTATGGGGTGCTTTATTTACATGAGTCCCCTTGCCTCTCACGATTCGGGGTGCTTGATTTACCGATGAAGCTATGTTCCATCATAACGGCCAATTAAATAGGCACAATTCACATTATTGGTCGCCTATAAATCCTCATTGGACTCACATGGTTGACAATCAACACAGGTGGACTCTTCATGTATGGTGTGGAATAATTAATGGTTATTTGATAGGACCTTACTTTTTTGAAGACAATTTAAACAGTGCAAGATACCTTGCATTTTTGCAAAATAAATTACCAGGTCTTTTAGAAGAGGTTGATCTCGACACTCGTCAAAGAATGTGGTGGCAACAAGATGGAGCACCGCCTCACTCGGCTCGAATAGTCACCGCTTACCTTAATGAAGTGTACCATGAAAAATGGATAGGCAGATTTGGCCCTACAAAGTGGCCTCCACGTTCTCCAGATTTAACTTCACCAGATTTTTACTTGTGGGGTTATTTGAAAAATGTAGTGTACAAAGAAGTTCCGACAACTCGAGAGGATATGAAAAACAGAATAAAAAAAACCTGCAATAATATTCCTCGGCAAGTTTTGTTGTCTACCATTACAATTTTTCAGAAACGGCTCCGTCTATGTTTACAACAGAATGGTAGTGTATTCGAACATTTATTAAATGGATAAATTTAATAATGAGCGCTTCTAAGCCTGGTATCCGTCACACGCACACACGTACACACATGAGCGGCAAGGAGTCTTACGTAAAACAAACACCCCGAAGTGAGAGGCAAGGAGACTCACGTTAAACAAGCACCCCGAATCGTGAGAGGCAAGGGGACTCACGTAAATCAAGCACCCCGAATCGTGAGAGGCAAGGGGACTCACGTAAATCAAGCACCACGAATCGTGAGAGGCAAGGGGACTCACGTAAATCAAGCACCCCGAATCGTGAGAGGCAAAAGGACTCACGTAAATCAAGCACCCCGAATCGTGAGAGGCAAGGGGACTCATGTAAATAAAGCACCCATAGGGATAAAAGCCCCGTCACGTCCACGTCGTTCATCCTGGGTAATTCGAGCACGGGAAAATGTTGTGTCAAGCGGTCTGGAGCTGGTTAACCATCAAACAGAATCAGTCAGGACAACGGATAGGAACAACACACACACACACGCACGAACACGCGCGGCGCACAGGCATGCACACACACACACACACACACACAACACACCACACACACACACACACACACACACACCACACACACACACACAGAGAGAGAGAGAGAGAAAGAGTGCGAGAGAGAGGGCGGTTTGGAGTCACAAAATACGTACACTGCGTGGGGGTGGAAGCTTTTTACTTTAAATTGTAACTTGGAAACTTACTTAATTGTAAACTTTGGAACACTGTAATTCAATGAAAAATGATCTTATTTCAAAAAATAAAAAACCGTTGTATTCGTCTCAATGCCAGCTACAATATTCAATGGAACAAAAAATCGACTGCCAATTGAAAAAATGGCCGCCATGCAGAAGTCTAGAAAGTGGCGCCACCTACAATTACACTGATGTGGCCAACTTCTGCCTCTCTCGGAACCATAAAACTATTGTCTGAAACAATTTTTCCAATCTCTTTTACTTTAAGAGATATTCAGCTGAATCACTTAAAATGATACACCTGTATATATATGCATGCACAAATGTGAAAGTCAATGATCCTTTTCATCGTGTTCGCAATCAAATTATAATTGCAGATGTTGTCTCTCGTGATAATATTTCTACACGTTATTATTTATGATGTACTATAATCGCTAGTTAACTATATCCATCCCATAGGTATATACACTAAAAATGAAAAATAAGCATAATTTTTATTTTTTATTTTATTTTAATTTACACCACAAAATAAGAGAAGACTACTTACATTTTCAGTCAAATTAGAAAAGCAAAATATTGATTATAATGCGTAATTTTAAAAACGCAGCAGTAAAATTATATTAAACAAATAAGAACTAAATATGATTTAAAAAATAAAAACACTTTTAAAAAGAGAGATAAGCAATAATACACAAAAAATATACCCTTATATTATTTTAAAAATTCAAATATATAAAATAAAAAAGTGATCTGGAATTTGAAGATTATCTGGTACACCTTCTTTTGTAATTAGACTAATTGCTAATATATTTTTTAATATGCATAAAAATATATTTTTAAATTCTTAGTGCTTCTGCATAATAGTGCAATAATTTCAGATTTTTTGCCATCACCTATTACTTCAGACTATCAATTTATTACTGAAAAGAAAGCTGTAGATTTAAAACAAGTAATGGAGAATTGTGAATAATATGAGGTTTCCAACGCTGAGCTTTTTATGTAAACTTTTTCAAGCAGAGGGTAACGCAGCTGATGAACAGTATAGATAACATAACTGAATAAAAATCTTAATTATTACAACATAATGATATTATTAATTAAGATTTTTATTCAGTTTGTTATCAATACTGTTTATCAGCTGCGTTACCCTCTGCTCTGATGCTAAGACTGAGTGTATATTTTCCTATATAAAGATAGAATAAAGGCCGTAGCCGGATAAGAAGGGTCAATGTTCCTCCACACGGATTATGCTTTTTTTTTTTCTTTGATTGCTATCAGTGTCTCTTACAATTTAGTCAAATATTAGCCTTTAACATTGAACTGTTTTGCTGTAAGAAATAAAAATAAAAATTTCGAAAATAATTCATATCTTTTAATCGGCTGAACCGATTGTGTTAAAATTTTAATATGTTGTAGATATTATTGAGACACATTTTTGGAAAATTCGGGAAAGGTTTATGATGACGGAAACATTGATAAAAAAATAAATAAATGTTCTCGATTTTTTTCAGTCCCGATATTTTTCTTGTACAATTACGAACCAATTTTTCTAGAATCTTGGAGCAGTTTCTTATCGGACATAATTTTTTGGAAACAATAAAATGGGTAGGCAATACTTTTAAAAAATAAATTTTTTTTTTTTTTAAATATGATATGCTTTTGGTGCGGTCGCCATATATTTTATGTAAAATTTTGAGACAGTATTCTACAAGTAATTTTTTTGAGCCAATAAAATAGGTAGGCGGAAGTTTAAAAAAATAAGATTTTTTTTATTTTTTAAATTTATGATGTTTTTTGTACCATTGCCATATTTATTTTGTTATGTAATGTTTTATAATGTAATTAGACTTTTGAGACGGTATATTACAAGTACTTTTTTCAAACCAATAAAATGGGTAGAAGATACTTATTTAAAAAACAAAATATTTTTTTTTTTAATTATAAGGTTTTTGGTACCATCACCATATTTTAGTTTAGAATCTTGGAATGGAATCCTACAAGTAATTTTCTGGAATCGATTAAATAAATAGGTGCAGGTACTAAAAAAATAATAAAATAAAGTAAATTAAAATAATTATAAAAGGATAAACTTTAATCGTATTAAATCAAGTGTTTATTAATAAGGTACACGTACACACACTCAAAATAATGAAGTATACATACACATTCGTTCACATAATCACTCTCATACTATTATTTACACTATTTATTGTAATATATTCATATGGATGGACTAATCTTCATCACTATCTTTATTGATAATAAGCGTGATGCCGGCTGTTTTAAATATATTTAAATATATTTAGTATTTATATATTTAATATTTTTTTATTTTATTTTATTTTTTATTTTTATTTTTTTATTTATTTAATTTAATATATATATATATTATATATTTAATATTTTTAAATATATTTAAAACAGACGGCATCACGCCTACTATCAATGAAGATAGTGATGAAGATTAGTTCATCCATATGAATATAACTGTAAATAATAGTATGAGAGTGATTATGTGAACGAATGTGTATGTGTACTCCATTATTTTGAGTGTATGTACACGTGTATGTGTATGTGTACTTCATTAAAAACATTAGATTTAATACGATTATAGTTTATTCTTTTAGAATTATTTCAATTTACTTTATTTCATTATTTTTTTAGTACCTGCATCTATTTATTTAATCGATTCCGGAAAATTACTTGTACGATTCCATTCCAAGATTCTAAACAAAAATATGGCGATAGTACCAAAAAGCTGTGATAATTTTGAAAAAAAAGATTTTGTTTTTTTTAAGTATTTTTCACACATTTTATTGGTTCGTAAAAATTACTTTTTGTAGAATACTATCCCAAAATTCTACATAAAATATATGGTAATTGTACCAAAAACATATATCATATTTTTAAAAAATGAAAAAAATACTGTATTTTTTAAAAGTACTACCTACTTATTTTATTGCTTCCAAAAAATTATGTCCGATAGGAAACTATTCCAAGATTCTAGAAAATTTTTTTCGTAAATGTACAAGAAAGATATCGGGACTGAAAAAAATCAAGAACATTAATTTATTTTTTTTATCAATCTTTCTGTCATCAGAAATTTTTCTCGAATTTTCCACAAATGTGTCTCAATGATATGTACAACATATTAAAATTTCATCAAAATCGGTTAAGCCGATCAAGATATGATTTATTTTCGAAATTTTTATTTTTATTTTTTACAGCAAAACAGTTCAATGTTAAAGGCTAATATTTGACTAAATTGTAAAAGACACTGATAACAAATAAAGCAAATAAAATATGTATTTACGCACATGTGTGCAGAAGAATATATGTAATTTATAAAAAGCGGGTGCTTGTTAGCCTTGGTACGTTACTGCCTTCTGCTACCGACGGCCAGAAAGCATTTTCGGGCCGTATTGCTAAAGCCTTGTGTCCACGATCCGAGAACTCGGTCCGAGTTTCGGTTTAAGCCAATCAACTTGCAGCTCTTACAGAAAGGTAGCAGTTTCATTGGCTTAAACCGAAACTTGGACCGAGTTCTCGGATCGTGGACACAAGGCTTAAAGAGTTGCAAGTTGATTGGCTTAAGCCTTGTGTCCACGATCCGAGAACTCGGTCCGAGTTTCGGTTTAAGCCAATCAACTTGCAGCTCTTACAGAAAGGTAGCAGTTTCATTGGCTTAAACCGAAACTCGGACCGAGTTCTCGGATCGTGGACACAAGGCTTTAAACCGAAACTCGGACCGAGTTCTCGGATCGTGGACACAAGGCTTAAGAATCCGTGCGTCCGCGTAAGCAATTCAGTGGTGTGTGTACGTGTACGGACATACACCACTACATGGAACCTGAAATTTGTTTTTCAACGTTGGTGACACTGAAACCGGAGTTTCGCGTTGCCACCACGCGAGGTCTCCAATATCAATTCGGAGTTTGCCTGGGTCTCCTGCCGACCCTTCAGATTTGCTTGTGCCTAATACCTGGCTACATTTCACGTGCAAAAATATAGATAAGTGTAAAAGGCAAATTTCATTCTGAACTTAATGAAAAGTATTCTTGCAATAAAAGAGATATAGATTACAAAAGTAGAGGTAACCTAAAGTTGTATTTGAACAATTACATCAAATTATAGATCTATGAAATATAGAAATAAACTTATATTGTATGTACAAGTAGATATAAGTAATTTTGTCATCGTACGAAAACTCGCAGTTCAAACTAACTATAAAATTGTTCGCAGATGCTTGCTGTCATTGTGAATACAGATCAAAGAGGTAGGAAAGCAATGGAATACCTCATGCATTTCCAAGTAAGTTAGAAAAGCTTTAGCGAAGCTACTAAATCTTGTACAAATCACATTAAAGTACACATTAAGGAAATATAAATATATTTTATCATTGTGTAAGGGTTGGAATCTGTCTTGGGACCGTTGCGTAACAGAGGAATATGTGCTCAAAGATACGGAAGAGAATTGTCAACTTCAACGAGATCTAGCACAAAAAGCGCAGCTTCAGCTGTACGTATTCCTGAAACTCTAATATCATACAAATTTAATGATTCATTATGAATTGGTATATTATTTTTTTTCTAATGAAACAGGGTTGCTTAATTATATCGCCGCAAACGCAAGAAGAGAAGCCATTAGATGTCAAAGTGCTTAACCGAAACAGAGCATCAAGAACCTCGTCGTAGAGCGAAAAGCGGTAGCTGTTGAGCTGCATCAGCTACGACCGGATCTTCCGAAGATGGCAGTTCAGGCCAACACGCTGATTATGATACAGAAGTAAGTTTCATTTTCAAGTTACAAATTAGATTTTGGACGTTTCAGAACTTTTATAATCCAATAATAGAAAGAGATAGTAGCAATAGCTTAAAAAATATGTGTAACAACGCTGATTGACTATCATGTTGTGAGGGCGTAATTTTCTTAACGTTACCGCGCTATGAAAGGTTTAAACTCCGTATGATATTGGATGCGTTCCACTTAACGCTCGCAACGATCGCGCCCGTAACGTTGCGAACACTCGTTCCACTAGCATGTATGTGACAGGCAAGTGGAACGAGTTAATAGAGCGTTGTGGGTATAAACGTATTATGCGTCCTCGTATTATAAACTACACACATGTTATTGCCCGGTATTCTAATTATGAGTTTAAGAGTCACTTTAGGTTAGTTTTTTTAAGAATTAAATATAAACGACGTATAAAATAATTTTAGATATAAACATAAACAATCCGTCGAAATATTTATACTACTATGTATTTATTTAATTTGTAATTATTATAACTGTTAGAAATAAACTCTATATGCCTGTATGACTGGTTTTCAGAATGCAGAGGACAACATATGAGCATATTTTAGCCATTATTCTTCCACAACTTTTTTACGTAACAAACGAAGCACACTTCCGCACAGATGTTTGAAAATATTACGGCCAAACGAGCACACGCAATTCGGTCTTCTACCGACTTTTACCTAACAGTATATTCTGATAGATCATGGCATACTTTCTTTGTAAACTTTTTGAATTTTTGCAATATCTTCAAAATTGAAGAAAATATAGTACACGAAAATGTGCTGTGACGTCATAGGGACACTCCGGAATCTTTTGAAGTTGCCGTCATCAAAGAAACTTTAGCAAGCTATAACTTTCTCAAATTTAGGTTTTTTTAAAAAATTCAAAAAGTATTAAAAATCGCCTTAGATTCTCTACATTAATTATAGATACCGCTTAATAAAAAAAATTTACTGGAGGACCGAATTGGTCAAGCATCAAACGCTCACGCCGACCCACCTCTTTATAGTGCGAGCGTTGAGAGCGTTATTTGAACGATCTGAAGTTGCTCACTATGGCGAGCCCTGAACGCTCGCAGGCGTTAAATGTAGAAACCTAGATAATCAGAGATGCGACATTGAACCTCATGGCCTGATTGGTTGCCTAATCACATGGTTATAACGCCATTTTGTTTCCCTATAAATGCATTTTATTAACAATCAGTGGTACGTATAATGCACATTTGTATAATGTTAATGGCAATTTATTGGTAAAAACAATAATAGAAAAATATCTACAGTAATTTTATTTAGGAAACACTTACTCTTTCTCCCTTCTCCTTGCAACTTAACCTTACTCTGTCAATTTCTCTCACTTTATAAGTATACTCATAATGGAAGCAACATGGCGGATAATCGGAATAATCGCGATTAGATTGCGATAGCTCGATATATCTAACCTGACCTGACCGTCAATGTCGCATCTCTGTTATCTAGGGACCCTCTAGTAAGGGATGAGCAAACAGGTCAACTGGCTCTTGATTGGTCGCCGCCATTGGAGGTACACTTCCGTGTTTCAAAACGGGCGCGCTAAGCTTTTGTATGTATATATAAGATCTGACTATGAATACCGGCCACAAACAATTGACAATTGACAGTTGCATTCAGCAGCAATCGGCCTTTATTTTATATTATCGTCCGATTGAGCTCGTTGATCTGTTTACTTTTACGATATAAGTAGTTGATTAATAATACACACAATTGCAATGCGAACGTGCACTGCTCGTAATTGCCGTAATAATACCAGCCCCGGGATTCTGTAACTCCTTAACGACAGTTTCGGTATCGTTGCGCAGGTATTATATATGGTAAAAAAGCTGCGCAACGATCCGACAACTGTCGCTAAGGAGTTACAGAATCCCGGGGCAGAAATGGTCACAAACTGTTTAATTTTCCACGATCTCCTTCCCGAAGAAAGAAGTGGATAGATAATGTTGGCTGTCCTCAACAAAAATATCCTGTATTATGCGACGTAAGTTTTAAGTATTATAATTTTAAAGCTATTTTTTATTTGTCCTTGTGAGCCCTAATTTATTATTTATTTATTTTAATATAATGATACAAACATATTTATAAAAATAATATACATAATTATTACAATCATTTAAGTTATTTCCGAATATACGATATAAATATACCTATTATTTAAGGTTAAATATTTATAATAAACATTCAAATGTCACTTTTGTATTGTATTGTATCTGTTTAAAACAAATACATATTTTGTTCTCATTGAATTCCTTTATTCTTTATTTGTAGTTATTGTTTACAAAGTACTTATTGCTGCGAGCACAGTTTGAAACATCGCGCTGCGATTGCTTCGGTCCCTCAAATGGCGGCGTATCCGGCGTGTTTGCTCATCCCTTACTAGAGGGTCCCTACTGTTATCTAGGACTCTAGTTAAATGGAACGGCTTAGGGGGCGATGCGATCGTTGCGAGCGTTAAGTGGAACGCACCCATTGTAGATCGAGGACTGCGAAAGTAACAAAAGTTTATAAGAATTACATTTGTAATTTATAGGACGTAAACATAGTAAACATAATAAGTTGTATCGAACAGAATCAGTCATCGAAATGTTAATATTCACATTTTTGGTATCATATCAATGCATATATCTATACAAATGTGACGTATCGTAAGACAATAAATGTGAGATCTAAAAAATAATATCTAAAAAATAGCTTCCTGCGGGAAAGGTAATTCGTGCAACGGCGTATCGTGATTCAATATTTATGTTTATGTCTGTGTTTACGCGGAGAAGGAGAAGGCGGACTACAAGCTCTATGTTTAGAGGAAGTACGTGGAGGCGGCGGGAGCAATGAAGAGGGTGATCTACACCTTTTTCTGTCACAACGCTCATTAGCGGGCGATCTGCGTGATCCTCTGCCTGAAGGAAGGCGTCAGGCGATGGTGTATGTCGAATACGAGGAGGGGATGGAGTAACTGGTACGCGTTTTTTATACGGAGATCTTAATCTGCGCTTGCATCGCGGCGATCTACTGCGTGACCTAAATATATTACGAATACAAATAAATGACGAATTATTTACTTGACAAATTTTTTAACAAATAATATCAACATAAAAAATTTAATAGTATACTTTTGTTAAGTTGCATGGGGTGCTGTCTTGTAAATAATTCGTTGAAATATTTGCTACAACAGAAAATACATCCTAATACATCCTTTTATAAATTATTTCTTTAATTTTGTGAATTAGTAGAGAATCTTCACACATTAAAAAACTAACAGACATTGAAGAGTATTGACAGGAAGAGTTAAAAAATTCTTCTATCATGAATTCTATATCAAAGTGAAAGTTATCGCAATTCACCTGTAAATCCTGACAAGCCAATCTGGCAATTATTAGAGGATCTGACAAATACAATGCTCAGTGGTGTAAGCTCGCGAATGTCATCCGTAGTCCACATCCAGGGACGTCATGATCTTGTTAGCGGAACTTTCGTTCGCGCTCATCGCTTTACCAACCAGAGCTATATACGAATTATTCCATGTATTATTGTTCCACGAATGTAGTTCTGCAAAAAAGAAATTAACGTAGCAATGTTAAATCACCTTCACATATTAATTTAAATACATATGACCTTACAAGTGTTTTATCTGTTATCCATACCAGCAATCTAGTAATAGACGAGCACGACTTACAATTTTTACTTTAACTCGTAGCAAAAGTCATAATTTGGCGGTGGTTCCGGAATCGCGAGTGGATCTTGCGGGATATCGATCCCTTCGGCGTCTAAAAGTCTTATAGTCCAGTCAAAAAACGATTAGACCTAGAAAAATTTGCAACACAAGGTTTTATTACGTCATTGTGTTCAGAAAAATATACTGAACAACATATCCAAATTCCGCCATTTTCCGCTATCTCTAAGTATGTTTTTCATTAACAATTTATAAACAAATTCGTTTTTCTCCACAAATACGATAAATTTCGAAATTTTTGTAGAGATCAAAGTTGTAGAACAGACAAATATCTACAAAAAATGTTCTATAAGTTTTTTTTGTACAAGCAATACTTTTTACGTAATAAATTTTGCAAGATATACGCTGCGCGGTAAATGTACGGAGCGCGCTGACAGACGTCAAATAAATTGAAGCGTCGCACGCGCGCACAAAAAATGTTATATCTTTTGAACGAATCATCGTACAGAAATGATCGAAGAATCGTTGAAAAGCTGAAACTTTCAGCTTTTTAATGCGATTTGGTTCGTTATTCTACGACAATTTTTGAAAATTCTACGATGGTTTAAAGAAATTGTTACATGCAATTTTTGCCTTTGTTTATAAAATCAGCCACAAGTAGGTTCCAAATTATTTAAAAAAAAAACGCTAGCAGGATATTATAGTATATACTTCATACTTTGACCCTACCAGAGGAAAAAAATTACAAAAATTTTTTTTTTTTAAATCAAGCTATTGACATTTTCAGTAATTTTAAAAATTTTTGATAAAACGTTAAAATTAAAATCGCATATTTACATAAATAAATAAAAATGAGAAATATTACGATATAGGACCTAAAAGTAGACATTTCAAGCTTTTGATTGGTTTAAAAAAAAATTTTTTAGCGCAATTTTTTGCCAACTTATGACAATTTTAATTTTAACGTTTATCAAAAAATTTAAAAATTACTGAAAATGTCAATAGCTTGATTTTAAAGAAAAAAATTTTTGTAATTTTTTTGTGCGCGCGTGCGACGCTTCAATTTATTTGACGTCTGTCAGCGCGCTCCGTACATTTACCGCGCAGCGTATATCTTGCAAAATTTATTACGTGAAAAGTATTGCTTGTACGAAAAAAACTTATATAACATTTTTTGTAGATATTTGTCTGTTCTACAACTTTGATCTCTACAAAAATTTCGAATTTTATTGTATTTGTGGAGAAAAACGAATTTGTTTATAAATTGTTAATAAAAAACATATTTAGGGATAGCGGAAAATGGCGGAATTTGGATATGTTGTTCAGTATATTTTTCTGAACACAATAACGTAATAAAACCTTGTGTTGCAATTTTTTCTAGGTACCCCCCTTTTTTTCCGTATTTTGACTGGACTATTAATTTAATATCTACGCTTTTCATATAATAAAGAACGACAATTTCCAAATATTCTTTTGCATGTGCAGAAAATGTTTTGAATAAATATTTTTACTTGCAAATCTCACGGAGGAGACGCATGAAAAACAGTTCTTTTTTTGGTTAACTTTATCCTATAATGTAATATAATATACATTAAATATTTACTGATGAAAAGTCACATCTTCCTCCATACCAAGTTCTTTCTTACAGATACAGCATATTTGTACCATTATTTCCTCTTACTTGAATTGTCGCATCAGCTGAATTTCTGTGTGCACGTCAATGCACCTTCCCCTCCAACCAGGGTTGGGAACATATCGTACCCTATGTATCATACATAGGTATCTTACGTATGATACTAAGTATGATACGCGCTTTGTTTCATACATATGTGTACGTATCATACGTCACATAACCTCATTTTAGTCCAGTCAGTCCAGTCCAATGTTTCTTCTTACTTTCTTAGACGATTTATAGATTTCGACTCAAATTTATATTGGCGAAACGTAATGTGTGTTTTATTGTGATATTGGATTTGGATGCATTCCGTTTCACGCATAATGCATCATTTTTATGCGTGAAACGAAATGCACTCATTGTCAATTACTTAATATTTATTATTTAATATGCAGAGTTGTTATATTACAAAATATACTAATATACTTAATATTTAATATGCAGAGTTGTTATATTATACAAAAATGAACAAAGGAGGAAAACCTAAACATTCGTATTGGACGGAAGGGGGTTTTATTAAAAAAAGAAACTATAAGGGAAAATTAATTGCACAGCGCAAAGTTTGTAATAAGGATTTGCAGAATACTGCAATCAATCGCCTAAAAGACCACAGGCAAGTATTATTCAATTATCAATTTATCAGTAATACATATAGATTATTATCCAGATTTTAAATAGTTGTATTGTATATTAATAGAAAAGAATGCCGTTACGACGAATCTAGTCCCGATACTCCTGATCCTGATAGTCCTGAACCTGAATGTCCTGATCAAGATCATGTTGACGATGACATTTGTAATAAAATTGCGCGTAAAGATGACAAGCAGGATCATGTAATTAAATTATTTTTTAATCATATATGGACACAGTCAGAGTGCTATTTAATTTATGACACTGAAGTAGTTAGAAAAGCGACGATTCTCAACCTCTAAAAAAACAATTATAAATTACATAATTTAACAATTGCGTTTGATAAATAATAAGTAACAAGTTACAACTTACAAGTTAATATTCCTTTTAGCGATTGAATACCCTTGCTTTTCCAAATCAGCTGTTACATATAAGTTACTGCTAACTTCAGTCTCATACTTGATTTTTTATGCTATACTCTAAGTCAATATATTTTATCTAACATTTAATATTACAATCTCAACTTTATTATGTATATATATATATATATATATATATATATATATATATATAATGCATTTTTAATTTAGGCATATGTAATACATGAAGATCAACAGTTATCAGTAAATCCTCAATTTTTGCAAACATGCAAGGAAGGTGCTGCTGGAACAAGTGAGATTAAAAAGCGACAAACCAAAGTAAAGTCATTTGTTGACAATGTTACGAGTAGCGAACGTCGAAAAATAGATAAGGCTTTGTTGTATTTTTTTGTTGCCTCTAAATTGGATTTTAAGGAAATGGAATCAGTATATTTTAAGGACTTTTTAAACGTTATTAGACCTGCTTATGCAGTGCCCAGTATTAATCATATGTTAAATGACGTTTTAAATGAAGCTCATGAAAAAGTTTTCACAACTGACTCGTTCAAAAGTAAATTAGTTCCGGTATTATTACTGTTAAAAGTCGATGAGTGTACAACAATAGGTTTACTCCGCAACGTTAAAAACAAATATGTATTTGTTGATGTAAATAAGTGTACCGAAACTAATGAATGTGAATTGAGGCTTAATTTACATATGTTTATTCGTGAATGTATAAAATATACATACGAAAACATGAAAATGAAAATTCACACTGTTGTTCACAATTTGGAAGTGACAATGTCGAATAAAATTAGCGTTAATTTAGATTTAGAAAACACTGAAACAGAAATTTTAATTTTTCAGTGTCACACGCAATATATAAGATCAATACAGAAGCTTCTTATTTGTCCTGAGTTGATAACAAAAGTAAATAAATTATTAGGAGCATTTAAGTGCATTGAATCGAGGATTATAAATTTAGGAGGGAAAAATATCGTATTGTATAATTCTGATTCATGGGACAATTACCGTGCTGCTCTTGAATCATGCTCAAAAAACTTAAAATGTATGAGAGAGATTGTAGGGCAAAGCTTTAAGGTTGCCACAGATATATTGCAATTGATATTTGACGACTCCTTTGAACAAGAAATTAAAGAACTTATTGAATTTTCTCTAGAAATCGAAAACTTGAAAAGTAATAATTATTAGATATACAATGCAACATCGCAGATGCTTTTCAATATTGGTTACAACTTAATGAATCTAATAAAAATGTACGATATACTGATATTCTCAATAATGTACTGAAATCTGTTGTCATTCCTGTTAATTTAGCAAGTAATTACTTAAATCCTAAATACAAAGGTCGTGCTTTTATCGAAAATAATAAGTATGCTCTGTATGGTTATATCATATTAATATTATGAGGTTAAGGTTATAGGTTATGTTATAGTGTCAGAGGTATCATACATGGTTTCATACGTATTATACGTATAATACGTATAATACGTACGAAACTTCTGGAATGCGTATCAAACCCAACCCTGCCTCCAACTGCCTTTCATCTACTGATGAGCATTGAGCAATGTGTGCGTTTTACTAGAGCTCTAAAAAAGTAGGTATTCTCGTCCGCCATTTTGGATCCAATCATATGTGAAAACATAACCTTTTCGTAAATGTCAATACGCTTTTCGGTCTCGTATTCTCAGAGCTTCCAAAATGACTGCCTGCGTTGCAATTAATTGCAATAATAGAAGCGAAAAAGGGTTTCAACTTTTTCGAATTGACGCTTACGAAAAGGTTATGTTTTCACAGATGATTGGATCCAAATGGATCCAAAATGGCGGACGAGAATACTCACTTTTATAGAGCCTTAGTTTTACCCATCCCTATTCCCTATTAGTCCCCACTAGTCTAGTCGTCTATCTCCACCAAGCGATCAGAAGAAAGAGAGAGGACCATCGCCACGGCTATGTCTGCACCGTCGATCTTCTAAGGGTTGGTTTATAATAGCCGTAACCGTTAACTTAGGCTGGTGCCGTAAAAGTTGGAAGATAGGAAACCTGTACTACCGTTTATAATTGGATTATAAACGGTAGTACGGGTTTCCTATCTTCCTACTTTTACGGCACCAGCCTAAGTTAACGGTTACGGCTATTATAAACCAACCCTAACGCGTGCTCTCACGGCAGGGCCCGGTCTATCTATATAAGTCTATGGTTGAGCCAAAGTACCACGACACTTAATAACCCTAGAGAGGCCTCTAGTTGGGTCGGAGGCGCCCTCTCGGTATTCCAATATCCAAATGTAACTAATTCTTAAATGGTGGGCCATTCATAAATAACTAATACCTTGTTTACGCGGCGGCGCTCTGCGTTTACGCGGTCCCTAATTTTCTACCGTTTACGCGTGCGTAGTATTCTGCGATACTTTTTGAGAATCGTTTACGCAGGCGCGAAGTATAATAATGTTCCTACTACCTTGTTTACGCGGCGACGCTCTGCGTTTACGCGGTCCCTAATTTTCTACCGTTTGCGTCCGTAGTATTCTGCGATACTTTTTGAGAGTCGTTTACGCAGGCGCGAAGTATAATAATGTCCTACGGTTTGTCGTGAGTAGAGTCCTATACCTTGTTTACGCGGCGGCGTAAACAAGGTAATATATGAAATCTATCAATCTTGAGACGGTCTGATATTGCATAAGTAGACTTGATCAAGATCGTCTTAAGCGTTGACTTGAGATTGGACTATGAATACCGGCCCGATACTCCGATACGCGACAATTACCTCGCTCGCGTAAACAAGGTACTAGATAATCAGAGATGCGACATTGACGGTCAGGTTGTAACCGAACGGTACGTAATCGGGCTACGGGACATACTATTTTGTCCTATAAGTCATCGGTCGCCACTCGGTTTATCCTAATTCCACCGAGGAGGTAAGTATCTATGATATCATGGTTAACCAATTTGTTTAAACAATCTCCTTTTCAGACTCCTGTCACGGATGCCAAATCTCCAGCGCCTCCTCTCGGATCACCGATACCAATCACCTGCCTATGCCAACGAGGGATCAAGATGGCTAACCACCGCTATATCGGGTAAGTTACAGTACCAGTGGTTAATCAACCCAATTAACTCCTTTTATTTTCAGGTTCACACTGCGGGTGCTTCATCTGCGTCGCCGTCCCATGGATCATCGCTGCTGCGCGCCGCTCAGGATCATCGCGTTCACCAGATAGCCGACCACCGCTCTCACCAGGTAAGTATGAGTAACGTGGTTAATCAACTTAACTAATATTGATCAATTTCAGGTTCTCGCTGCGGGTGCCTCATCTGCGTCACCGTCCCATGGATCATCGCTACTGCGCGTCGCCCAGGATCGTCGCGTTCACAAGATGGCCGACCACCGCTCTCACCGGGTAAGGATGAGTGACGTGGTTGATCAACTTAATTAATACTGATTATTTTTAGGTTTTCGCCACGGATGCCACATCCGCTGGTCCCTCCGTTGATGCACCGATAGTAATCCGCAACCCGGATCGCCGCTTCTCTAAGATGGCTGCCCTCCGTTTAATCAGGTAAGTGTAAGGTAAGTAATTGCGACTTCGTCGTAATTTTCACAAATGATTATTCCATTTATTCACAATGCCTGTTTTACACAGATGGTTGTACACATTTATTTATTCCGCGCAAGATGGCGGTCGCACGTCTCGCTAAGTGCGTAATTTCCGTTTCGGCACTATAATACCGTTCGCCTTTCGTATCGGCGACTTTTAACGCGTTATGCGGGCGTTCCCGTTTGTTTCGGACGCTGGGGTAATCTAATTTCGTAAGCCGGATCACTGTCGCGATAATTACTACGACACGTCGGGACATACGCGCGAGACCGGTGTTACCTCTACGAGCGCCCACGAGAGACTGCCCCGAGTATTCCTCTGCGCTGTGGCTCCCCACTTTCGATATTCTATCCCTACTACGGTATCACGGCCGCTTTCTCTTTCGGTAATTTTCCACGCTACGCAGTTACAATAGGTGTTTACCGCTTGCGGTCACGCCAGATGTTCGTGACGGAAATTTCCACCTGTTATGCTACGAGTGCGACGCACTTTCTCGATGCCCGGGTAGTGGTTTTCCACCCCCCGGGATTTTCGACCTTTTACATCGCCGACCCGCGTGTCCGGCCTCTCTTACACCCCTATAGAGGCATCCGGACCGACTTTCTAGAAAAAACGTCCCGGTCGATTTCGGGTTACCCGACGTTGACGGTGACCCCCGGTGCTTGCTTCTACGACCCCTACGGACTGCCATCCGGACTTGGTTTTCGCGTCCGGTGTCCGGGTATCGAATTCGCGGACCGTCCCCGTAACTTCCGTCTGAGTGGTCAGATCTTAACGGCGACCTCCGGTGCTCGCTTCTACGATCCCTAAGAACTATCATCCGGACATGGATTTCGCATCCGGTGTCCGGGTATCGAATTCGCGGACCGTCCCCGTAACTTTGACCTGAGTGGTCAGATCTCTACGGTGACCCCCGGTGCTCGTTTCTACGACCCCCACGGACCACCATCCGGTCTTGGTTTCCGCTTCCGGTGTCCGGGTATCGATTTCGCGGACTGTCCCCACAACTTCCGCACGGGCGGTCGGATTTCGGCGGCGACTTGTTCCAACGGTGTGCCACGTCTCGCTCTTGGGACACCGTGGGTTTTTTCCCGTGGATGACGCATGGTTCGCCATCACGCCACCCAGTGCTCGGATTGCGATGTTCTTTGCGCGTGCCCCCATTTTACGACTCTGTGGTTCGGCACCGGTGGCTATTTAGTCGCGCGGCTCGCGTGGTTTGACCCTTTGCGTACGCGCCCCCGTATGTCGTCAATGGACTTGATTGTAGTCGCGTTTTTTCGCTAATTCGGGTCCGAACGTTCCCGGTCCGACGTCTGAGTGTGGCACGACGCCTTATGTTATACGCGCGGTATCGCGATCTTCGCGCTAACAAATAAACAATACTCACGGCCGTGCCGGGCACTAATGTGCCGAAAAACAACATAAATTAACATGGATCGGCCAAGAAAAGAAAACAAAATGGAAATAAAAAAAAAGGAGAAGGGGAAAACGATAATTCTTACTGAATAACTGAGCCGCTGCTCGGCGACCTAATCGCGTTACTTAATCCTAACTTACATTCTACCGTGTCGTACGTGGCTCTTCGATGATAGGGCCCCACGCTTTCCCGCCTGGGATGCGTGGTTGTCATCTTTGTTCCATCAGGTGGCCGACACGTCGCGTACGGCTGCAAGGTCAGGTTAGATATATTGAGATATCGCGATTATCCGCCATGTTGCTTCTCTTATGAGTACTTTAGTTAAGAGAAGTTGAGTGAAGGAGGTTACTTTGTAAGAACAAGAAAAGGGAAAAGGTAAGTGTTTCCTAAATAAAATTATTATAAATATTTTTCTGTTGTTTTTATTTTTTTCATAATAATAAATTTATTATTGTTTTAGTTTTAATGGCCCGACAGTGCGCTGCTTTATCATGTCCTATAAGTTCTGAAAGGAATCTTTTTAAACTGTTGAAATTTCCAAAGAATAAACAGTTAAGAATAATATGGAATAAATGTACACAAAACACTAATAATGATGAATATTATCATTCAGAAGAAAAGTACCTGTGTGAGGTATTTCTTTTACTATCAGTTAATTTTTAAGTATATCGCAAATAAGAATTTTGTGGCAAATAATTCTTTTTCAATATTTTTATTTTAGTTGCATTTTGATGAACATCAATGGAAGAATTTCAATGAAAAACATTTGAAACCATTTGCAATTCCAACTATCTTTCTTCAATTTCGTCCAAAAGATTATGTAAAGAATATATGCCTTGTTAAGTTTCCTTTTCTCTGCTTCTCTATTTTTCTCCCAAGAGGAATAATCAAAGTGCTCCTACAAAAATATAATACGCTATTATGGAATAATCAAATTTTATCAAAAATATTTTAGCTAAATTCTAACTTACAGAGCATACATATGACGAATTTATTGGCTGCCAAGTACACCCATTAATTTTTCTTACATTAAATATCCAAGCAGTTTGTACCTCAACATTTTTAAGGAAACGATGGAATGAAACAAATGGACAATTTTCATCTCCTTCGAGTTTCCGACGCTTCTTATATATATTTGCACAACCAGATACACAGCACTTTATTCTGTATAATAAACAAAATACTCTCAAAAGAAAGGATCAAGTTCAATAATATAGCTTTCAAAGAAAAGTCAGGTCGTTAACAGCACATGTAGATTTTGAGATTATTCGGAAAATATCGCAAATGTAGAGAATATTACAGATGTTTTTAGTAAATGAAGTCTATTCTCAGTTAGAGTCCTACATAAGGACTCTATTTTCAATACATTCTAAGTATGTACATTCATATAATATTAGTGAGAAAATGATATGTGCTATTAGAGGTTAGATTAAGTTTACATTTAATAATAAATATTTACACAAATAGGAATACTTACACCATAATAATAATAATGTATTGCACAAAAGTATAAAATATAAACACTAATAAACTACCATTAATATACAAATGTGCATTATACATATTTCACTACCGATGTCAATATTGTCAATCACATGCAGTACAGAAGCAACATGGCGTTATTATCACGTGATTTTAGACAACCAATCAGGCCATGAGGTTCAATGTCGCATCTCTGATTATCTAGGACTCTAGTCGTGAGGTTCCTCTCTACATACGCGGTATTTTTAAAAGACGTAAATGCGATTTAGAGGTTATCAGTTCAAACTTCAAATAATAAGTCAAAATAGATTCGACAAGTAATATTGTGAGTACTATTGCTGTTTTCGCCAAACAACATCAAGAAATATTGACGGCTGAACTCTTGTGCACCATTGAGAATCAAATTCGCCGTTTACGCGAGGTATTAGCACGGAAAGTATTAGCTATTTTCAGTAACTTGCTTCTATTATCGTAATGTAGTCAATGGCTACTCACCCCCGTTTACGCGGAGTGACTTATCGTAAGTTACGATAATCTGAGTGAATTATCGTAAGTTACTACAGAAGTAACGCTCGCGTAAACAAGGTATAAGCGGGGCAAACATAATATCAGCAACATACATATAATCAAAATGATTCGAATAAATAGCTAAGCGGCAAACATCTTTTGTATAAGTGATATACATATTAGCAGCGAACAAATTCTACTTATAAGCGACATATTTATAATTAATATAATAATTCGCAAATAATGGCGCAATATTCAAATTAAACACCTTATTACATCAAATCAAACGTATTCGTGTAATTCTTATATATAGACACAATTAACTCTAGGTAAATTCGTCGGTCAATATTAGTCAGATGAATCCTAATAAATTTCTGCTCAATAATTTACAGATAACAGAGCATACAAAAAGTTCTCAACCAAGTAAACAATATAACTTCCGAGAGCAAATTATATCCAATAGAGATTGTATTCAATAAACACCAGTATCAAAAGTACTGAGTAATTTCAAAAGGTTACTTTCCTCCATATACAAATACAAATTAATCGGGCTAATATCCATACTAACAATTACAGGTACAACCATACATGAAAAGCTCTCTATAGCATAGACAACTCTCATAGATATCAATCAATATATGTACTAACGGAACGCAAGGTCGACGTCCCAAGGATCCCCACCAGGACCCTACAGGGACGCCCATTCTCTCAGACAATTAACAATAAAAACGCAACTTACATTATCGGAGAGAAATCACTAACATTAAATTCGATCATAATAAGATTCTATACAATACACCTCAGTAGATGACAATTAGCAGTGGAGCATATAACAATTCCTTAAGCAACCAAAATAAATCATAATATAATATATACTAGTTTCATCATGAAGCGCATAATGAAAAATTCTCAGCCTATTAACATCACGAAAAAGCATAAGTAAGAAACGGCTGGAACGCATGGTCGACATCCCAAGCGTCTCCCCCGGGTATATTATAGGGACGCCCAGGCAAAATATACCTGATACATGATCTTACTCACGCAAATCTCATCTCAAAACGATTTAAATTCCATTACTAACTCCATACTATAATCAATCAATCGCTTAATTATATATCAAAATCATCGTAAATTTAATCTTTACGCTAAATAATTAAGACGCAAAATGACCATATAGATCCAAACGCAATTATACAAACACATTAATATTATCTATAGCTACATAAATAAATGTAATTCAAATCGTTATGCTTAATACTCAGGATTACGCTAGTATAACGCACAAGTAACGTGACTATTAATACGACGGACTCCAATATCAATGTCAACATCGCCACAAATACCGTGGCATGTCCCATTACAAGGAATCCAAGCAATTCGAGACAAACACGACTTAAACTAGAAATATTGTTTGTAAACGCCAGAAGTTACATATAGTTCAAATTACAAATAGAGATCATATAAATTCTAACGGAAAAATATAATTTAAGCGCCCATCGATATGCAAAGTCAATAATTTTAAAACGTTTATGAAACGGCACTCAAAGACACATTAATATCACGTATACAAAACGTGACTATAAATACGACGGACTCCAGTAACAATACAAACATCGCCACTATCCCCGTGGCATGTCCCATTGAAAGGAATCCAAACAATTCGAGATAAACACGACTTAAACTAAAAATACAAATCGTAAACATCAGAAGTAACATATAATTCAAAGCACGAAAGACAATATATAAAGATTTAACGGAAAAATATAATTTAAGCGCCCATCGATATGCAAAGTCAATAACTTTTAAAGCCTATATGAAACGACAAATATCCGTCCAATCGCTTCTCTCATGGCAAATCGTCCGACGTTATACAAGAACCAAAATAGCACATAATCAGCAAAGTTTCTGACCATCTTCTTCTACATAATCAGCAAAGTTTCAGACCAACTCATTCCACTTCAACTTATAATTTTCACTTAACAAACCGTAATCAGCAAAGTTTCTGACCATCAAACAAATCGATATAAACACGACTTAAATTAAGAATACAAAACGTAAAAATCAGAAATAACACACAATTCAAATCACGAGACTTCATATAAAATTTTAACGGAAAAATAATATTTAAGCGCCGATCGATATGTAAAGTCAATAACTTAAAATCTATATGAAACAACAAATATCAGTCCGATCGATTCTCTCACGACAAATCGTCCGTCAATATGCAAGAACCAAAATAACACATAATCAGCAAAGTTTCTGACCATCTTCTTCTACATAGTCAGCAGAGTTTCTGACCAACTCATTCCACTTCAACTTATATCTTTCACTTAACAAACCATAATCAGCAAAGCTTCTGCCCATCTCAAGTCAGAATTTCTATCCTTCCACAAAATCAGCAAAGTTTCTCATCACCTTCCACTTTACAGACAATAATCAGAACAGATCTGATGTATCAGTTTCTGTCCGCCGCTTAGAATTAGGGATGGGCGATGTTTCTCGATTAATCGAAAAAGCCGATATTTCTTTTTAAATTAATTGATAGTTTCGTCCGATTAAATTTTCTTCCGATTTATCGATGTCCGATATTTTTCCCTCAACATCGATTAACTGACTTCACTCATATAATGACCGGATGGAGTTTTCCACTAAAGTCTAAACTAAAGACTAACCAAGTTGGCCATTTGGCGAAGTGAGTCACGTGGACTGCACAATACAAGACGCAGAAAGTGCGGAAAGTGCGGAAAGTGCGGAAACGCTCACCGCGTGGTAAGAAACTAACCAATCACTCTTTAGCTTTAGTTCTTACAGAAAAGCGATAAATTGATTGGCTATACTGCATTGCTTTCTGCTGCGCGGCGTGGACAGTATGCATTTTAAAAAAAATATACAATGCGGATTTAATAAAGAAAACTATCTAATGTAACTAAAACACAAAAAAATAAATATTTTAAGATTTAAAAAAATTAATTTAACCTTTACAGGGGATGGGAAGCCACTATAGTGGCGCTGAAACTGTCACATCAAAGGCAAGAAGAAACACAGTGAATTACAATAAACTTTACTCAAGGAAAAGTTGTAATATTTTTAAAATAGACCCCCCCCCCCTAAAGATTAAAAAGGAATTTTAAAAAATAAAACGATTAATCGATTCCTCGATTCTTTTATATATATATATATAATCGATGTCTTTGCGATTTCTTTTCTTTTAATCGATTTTTGAAATATCGATTTGTTTTTGAACATCGCCCATTCCTACTTAGAATAAACAATCAATCAAGTCTAGCTCGGAATCTTCATAGATCAACTGATCTCCGCAATACAAGTGAGTGAGCCGACGTCCGTCCAGGACGCCGGCTCACGACGGACTCTCTCAGTTGAACTTTACAACCAATAACAGCAATCTGCTGCGGCAGCACGCTGCGCCATGAAATGGTACCTTCAGAGTGAAGTCCATAGACTTATATAGATAAACCGGCCCCTGCCGTAAGGGTGCCGTTACATGGTGCGTATTCTGCGTAATGCGTAACCTGCGTATTCTAGTGATTTAAGAGAAGTTACGTCCATGATGCATCAAGGTTACGTCATTTTCTTGCCTGGGTTTACATGGAGCGTATTTCGCGCAATGCGTAATTAATACAACCAATTGGAGATCAGAGTTACTGTTGTATCCTTCAACAGAAATACAAAACTGATTTGCGATTGGTTCTAACAACTTACGCATTGCGCGAAATACGCTCCATGTAAACCCAGGCAAGAAAATAACGTAACTTCTCTCTCTGCATCTGTACTTAAAATTGGTTATGCCAGACTCGGAGGTTATGTGTGTTCTTTGATCTCAACCTCCACCAAATGACATGAGGAAATTGCCATGTGATGTAAGATTTACATATAAAATATGTTGTTATTCAAATAATTTATACAATTATATTTTATGTATATAAGAGAATGTGCTCTAAATTTGTGAAAATAAGAACTCTACATATATTTTCAGTGTAACATATATACTTTCAGCCTGATATACTAAAATGGGATAATCATCGCAGAGTGAACCAACGTGAATCACGTTGAACAAATTTATTGTTAATGTGGACTTAATGGTGAATGATTTATAATAACGTATCAAAATATGTGTATCGCAGCAATAACATTGCTGTCTAGTTGTCAGGACTATTACAAACTGATGACTACGATTTAAATATACCCTGACAAACCCCAGTATTCTGCTTGAGTGGGAAAGTAGTGAGGATACCGTGTGATCTCCAGATTGAACAGCTGATATAATTCCAATGTTTGATATTAACAAGGGGAAGCTTGTGAAATGCGACTTGTGCGATTGTTTTTGTTTCTTCCGAATGAGTGCAGAACTGTGCAACTACATAAAATAAGACAGCACACTTTTTAAGAATATCTGAAGAAAAAATTGTACAGCCATTAAGAATATACAATGCCATTGTTAAACTTTTTATTTTATATGCTCGCGTAAACCAGTACAAAATTTTGAACTAAAACTTAGAATAATTGTATCCGTAAGATAGTAACATGAAATTATTTTATGTATTATTTTCTTATATGTCTTACACGAATCGTTTATGTAATAAGTGTTTATTACGATTTAAAATGTACTGTTATGAAAAACGATAGAAATCACAACGATGTAGTAACGCAAAATATATATTGTATATTAAAAACACGACCGCTAGTCTCTCGATGATCTCTACCCAGTAAACAAAATTTCGTTTCAGCAACATTGCAGTAACGTTAAATTTAAGCTGTGCGACTTTTTTTGTGTCGTTCCAGAAATGTTTTTGCAACGTTGCTACAACCACAAATGTCCTCACGCATTTTCTCTTTATATGGAACGTTCTATTTGTAACGTTTATGAAACGTTTGTAAAACATATATAAAACGTCACTGAAAAGTTTGTTTGCAACGTCCCATTTGCAATGTTTATGAAACGTTTGTAAAACATATATAAAACGTCACTGAAAAGTTTGTTTGCAACGTTCTATTTGCAACGTTTGTGAAATGTTTGTAGAACATACACAAAACATTATTTTCCATTATTTGAGTTAAAACAGATGACATTTTTGTGACATATTCACATTTATTTTCCTGTGGAAAATAATTAACAAAAACATTTTTATTATTTATTCTCTACGAGAGAATAAATGTCACCAAAAATGTCATTTAAAAATCATAGTAAACACAAAAAGTAACAATAACATAATAGACGATAAAATATAAGGTATACGTGTCTCTTGATATCGTTCTTATATAGACTGTTCGGTCAAATTTTAAATACGAGAAACAGATTCCATTAGATGCCATCTATCGGAGAAACCGAATACTAATTTAATATTCGGTTTATCCGATAGATGGCATCTGATGGGATCTGTTTCTCGTATTTAAAATTTGACCGAACAGTCTATATATGCTCATCTCTGTACGTCGCGCATTATGCGTTCTACATGTAGCTTGCACATATATCGTTGTTGAAACATTGTTACGTTACAATTAAATAAAACTTTATATAAGTATGTAACACTCGTACGACGTAGTCCGCGTAGTCGTACAGTAAACATTTTAGTAAAATCAGATATACAAATGTTATTAAAACATTTCTAAATGTCCCAAAATGAACGTTTTACATGAAAAGTTCATGCAACATTTTATAATAAATGTTTTAGAAACGTTTCATATATAATGTTAAGCTTACATTTTAAATGGCACATTACAAATTAAATGTTCTCTAAACGTTGCAAAACGGATAATATGTAACGTTACAAACTGGATGTAGCTTGAACGTCACGCAACGTTTCATTTAAAACGTTCCAAATGTTTGTTTTAAATACCGAAATGAAATGTTTTTGCGACGTTCTGTAGATGTTAGAAATAAAACGTTTTACTGAAACTTCTATACAACATTGTATAAACATTTATTATGAAACGTTTTAAATAAGATGTATTCTTCTCGAATGTAACGTCACCTGAAGGTTTCATGTTTAGTGGGTTGGTTTGCCAAGCGTTAGCTGTGTTTGTTTATCTTGTTTTGATATATTTTTTATGTATTCATATTTGAATGTCTCCTTGATGTGTTTTGTGTCCTGTTAGTGATATCTTCTCTCTCGATTCTAGTATTTTCCCTTCTATACCATGCCTAAAGATAGTGGTCGTAAGAATCGCTCTCCGTCTAAATCTAATCCCCCTTCTTCTAATAATGTGGAGAGTAATCCTAATAAAAAATCTCGTCTTTCTGATGATATGTCGTCTACCTCAGACTTGCGTCCTCCCATGTCCTCTGATCCTCCTCCTTTATCTGTTAGACAAATATTTATTCATAATAATAATACATTACTTAATTCGCCAGTGATAATTAAGCAAATTCAGGATTTTTAATCGACTAAACTGGCAATATTCAATCATCTTTTTTGAAATGGCGAATTAAGTAATGTATTATTATTATTATACCCACACCTTTGACTAGAATTTCGGTGTTCCATCTTATTATTGTTTAGAAGTCATCTTAATATGTGTTATTGCGATGAATATTACCACATGCCCCGGTAGTCGAATTGGTTACGACGCCCGAACGGAATGCGGGAGGTTCCAGGTTCGAACCCTGGCTGGGGTAATATTTTTCGCAATAAAAATTAAAATTAATTTAAACTATCTATATCAACGGACCAAATCCATGGTTGAATTTCATCATCTCGATTTGATCTGAAACGTGCTGTGTGAATCTGACAAATCTGGTCGGCTCGCAGTCTTTTAAAAAAGTTCATTTCGAAAAAGATGATTGAATATTGCCAGTTTAGTCGATTAAAGATTCTGAATTTGTTTAAATATTTATTCAGTCACAATCTAATAACAGATATTCAGAATCTGTTCAGAAAAGGTTGTATTATTCGAATGAGTTACTGACCGAAAGGCGGTAAGGCAGAAATCATAGCTCGAATCGGATGGCTCTCGTGAACGCACCACGGAAGGCGGGCGGCGCCACTTCCTGGCTCGCTACGCTTGAAATTAGACAAGTCGGAACGGGTGAACTCGGAGTGTTCATACCGAAAAGGAAGAACGACTTCCTTATTCCGGTTACGGTCGTCGAACAGTGACGACGTACGCGTGTCGATTCCTGAGAATCTTTGTGTAACAGTCGAGTCATATTTCTCGTTGCGAGTGCGAAACAGATTACCACAGACACACCGTCTAGCCAATCTTCCGATCCAGAGGAACCGAGGAGATTACGGACTTGGATGGGACCGACTGACTTCGAGATTGAGAGGTGGGACGGCGTAACGCCGTCGCCATCTTATCGAGACGATCCTCCCGGTATACCCGAGGACGGATATTCTATTCTTACGAGCGGTATCTCGGTGTCCTCTCTAGTAGGCACCGAGAGAATTCATACATGAGGTAAGGAGACTGACTCTGATGCGGTAATGCCGAGGATTACGTCTAGAAGTACTAATCCGTCGGTTCGCTTTCAGATCTGTCTCTCATTTCTTTCTACGAAGCCTAGAAGTGCTTCGTAACCGAGCAAGGAGCGAGACACGTGTAAACGTGTAATTCACTGACGAGATACCTATACGTATCGCTGTGCTAGTTACGCACATCTTGAGATGAACGTTCATGACTTTCCTTTCTTTTCTTTGTTACGTGTCGAAACGAGCGTGATAGTATATTCTATCTCGTTCTTTCCTTTGTTAACAATCGAGCGCTCGATCACTGCGTATGCGACCTTGCAAGGTATATATCATATTTCTTTTGTATTCATTGCGGCATTTCTGTGTTTGAGAATCGGATCAATCTTTGACTTGAGAACGTGTTGGTATAACCAACCGTTGCTGTATTTCTTAACGGAACAGCGTTACTGCTTTCGAGATATTGTAAAATTGACAAGTTCTAATCTGTCGATGAGACTAACGACACGAGCTGTGATTTCTTCATTGAGATGTGATTTCAAGTACAATTCGTATTCAAAATAAGCTGTAGTATTATTGCGAGAGTTTATGATTCTATTACAACAGTCATTTCAGTTGATTTATGAAGTTACAGTCCACTAAGTTTCTTTCAAGATTGGTTTATTCTCTGATAATATGGTTTATATTATGTATATTGCGTTTATGATTCTAATGTTTATGATTGAATTTCAATATGTTATGTATAACCGATAACGCCGCTTAGAGCGCGGATATATTTATATGTACTGATTCTGATTTATACTGCCATTTATGATTTCTATTCTATTCACATGTTTTCTTATGATTGATGTTCATATATTCGATATGTATAATTTTGTAAAGAATACTGGCAAGGTTTTTCGGCAGTTTCCCTTGTCCTTGCGGTGTATACTGGTATTCTTTTGATTACTTCTGCCGATGAATTTCTTTATTTGATATTAAAACAAGATTCAAAATTCAACGAGAGTCGTTTCAATGTGTTGCTTCCTCACATATATATTCACGAGTCCAGACTTAAGATAAGTTTGTACAGAATCTAATCTTGCCCCTTTTTCTGTCCACATTGAAACTCTTTCCTCTGATATTGGGAACGTTGGAAATTTACATCCAATGAAAGTAGGTAAAATGTTGTGTCGCAGATTTAGTATTAAGGCCATGCATAGGCTTGGTAGAAATCTTATTAGCATTGATTTCGATGATTTTAACGATGCTAATTCTTTTGTGGAGTCTAAGGAGTCTCTCTTACCAGGCTGGTTTGCCTATATTTATAACTTTAAGTTTTACAGAATTGGAATTATTAGAAATGTGGACCTGGGGCTTTCATGTGATGAGATTATCGATGGTCTTACGTGGCCTGATAATCCCATTCAAATTGAGTCACTAGAAAGAATGAAATATAGAGATAAAGACAGTAATGAGTTAAGATCTTCTTCCTCCATTAAGATAACCTTTGCTTCTAATCTGTTACCTGAATTCGTGTTTATATGGAGAGTTAAATGTAGAGTATTCCCCTTCATT
The DNA here is from genome assembly GCA_030770355.1 of Harpagoxenus sublaevis. Lineage (NCBI taxonomy): Eukaryota > Metazoa > Arthropoda > Insecta > Hymenoptera > Formicidae > Harpagoxenus > Harpagoxenus sublaevis. Next base: position 30,541 of record JASTWR010000302.1, read on the forward strand.
AATAAGGTTCGTAGCTGCAACAATTGCCTCCGTTTAGGCCATTCAATGGCTGCTTGTAGAAGTGACTCTTCATGTAATAATTGCGGATCGGTCCATCCTCCTTCTGAGACTTGTAACCCTAAGTATTTCTGTATCAATTGTAAGGGAGATCACCTTCCATCTGACGTCGTTTGCTCTATGCATCTTTTTCATCGAATAATTAATACTGTCATGGTCTATACTAATTCATCTTTTGCTCAAGCTAAAAAAATTGTCAAGACTAGGAAGTTTGAGACTTGTCAACAGGCTGTTCAGACGTTTAGATCTCATGCTTATTTTGCTTGGTGTAATTTGGTTCCTCATGTGGATGTTTCTTCTCATGCATTGTCTTCTAGTCGCTCTCTCCGCAAAAAGAAAAGACGTAGAAAATCGGAGGATGAGGTTTCGAATTCTTTACCTGGCTTTGTTCTGGATGAGACTATTCGTCCATCCGTTGAGATGGATCACTGCATGGAATTAGCTTGTCCGTCAGTCACTGGTCACTCACTCCCGTCTAACTCTAATATTGAACCTAATCTATATAATTTGAATAGTACTTTTCCTCACACAGAGACCATTCTTAAGGACCTTTGATTTATTTACTACTCTGATAGCTCTTTTGATGAAAAGGCTCATACCGTTTTACGGTATTTGAACATTCTCTTTAGTAATCTAAATTAAAAGTATAATTTTCCATGAAGATTTTACAATGGAATTGCAGGGGTGTTACGGGAAAATTTAATGAGATCAAATTTAGTTATTTTGATTTTATTTGTCTCCAGGAGACATGGCTACGTGCTCACTCTTATTTTTCTTTTAGGATTTCACTTAAACAAGTTTCTCCTCTAGAGGTAAATATCTTTACAGATGGATCAAAATCTGGGGAGTTTAATTCTGGGAATCTCTCCGTAGGTGCAGCTGTGTGGGTACCTAAATTTAATATCACTTGTAGATATAAATTGAACAATTACTCGAGTTCTTTTTCGGCAGAGGTCTATGCCATTTCCGCAGCTCTGGACCTTATGTGGGCTAATTCCTGGCAGTTTATTAATATTTGTACTGACTTTTTAAGTGTCCTTCAAGCCCTTAATAACCCGAAACCTTTTAACTTTTGTAAGTTGAGTCCTCAGATCCCTGATTTAAAAGTGAAAATTGGTTTAGCATTATCTTGTAATAGGTCTGTTAGATTCTCCTGGTGCCCTGCTCACAAAGGTATTCTTGGCAACGAGATCGCTAATATTGCGGCTAAGTGTGCTGCTCTGGATGGTGCTCCTGCTTGTAATAAGATATTGTTTAAGGATGTTTCTTCCCTCTTGCTTGAGTCTTACCACGGTTTGGACTTAAGATTTCTGGAGAGTATTAATATTGATTCTGGGAGGTTTTATATGGATAATTTGTTTGTTCAAAAAATTAATATTTCCTTCCTATTTAGATTTAAAATTGGTAGAAATGATTTTGGTATCTTGGCTAGACTCATTGTAGGCTATCCATTTAATAACGCTATAAAGTACAAGTTTGGCATTTGTGATTCTCCTGCTTGTCCCTGTGGATATGAAATTCAGGATATAGAACACATTTTCTGGGCATGTAAACTTTTTGATGACATTCGATTTAAGTTTGTTGGGTTTCTATTTAATTTAGGGCTTTTTGCGCCTTTTTCTAGTATTTTCCTATTGAGTCATCTCAATCGTAAAATAATTAAGGCTATCATTTTTTTTGTTAGAGACTCTAATATCAATTTATGAATATGCATGATATCTTTCAATTACTTCAATTCGTATATGGTTAAAATTTTAAAGTTAATTAAGGCTTCTTATTAAATTCATGCATGTTTTTTCTTTGTGTTATCGACTTTACGATGGACATTTAAACAGACTGAGGTTTTGCCTCATAGTGTATTCGCCAGAGGGAGCCTAAATCCCCATAGGGGTTCTCTGTTTGGCAGTTTATCTGTGGTACAGTGGCTCCGCATTGGAGCCTGAAATCCATTGGGTTGTAAGAAGAAGAGAAGAAAAAAATCGCTTGGTGGGGATAGAGAATAGCCCGTCTATTCCCTACTAGAGTCCTAGATTATCAGAGAAGCGAAATCTTTACCCCCTCCATGGTTCCTATTGAGCCCGCAGGAGACCGACGTATAGTTGGCAAACAAATTAAAAATTATTGAAAATTATTTTATCCAATCGTTTGGAAATCATTTGGAGATATTTGGAAAAAACTTTTCAGAGTTTGGAAAACCATACAATAATCACAATTAATTAAAATCAATTAAGCGTATAATTAGCAGAAAGTGTCTAAAAAATATTTTTTTTAAATCCTATCGCTCTAGAACAGACCTCGGCAAGAAATGCACTTCTCGGCCGATTTTCAACTGGCTCCGCCTAGCGTTGTTCCCCTTACCTCGCCGTCCCGCGCGCAGCCTACGAGTCGCTCGAGGCTCAGGACCGTAAAAATATGTTTACAATAGCTTTCTACGTCACCCGTGAGGGACTATTGTTGACGCGTTTTATTTTGAAGTGTATCCCCTGTAAGCCTAATCCACTGATGACGTATACGACCCTTTAACCAATTAAAGCATAATTAAAGAAATTAACAAGAAATGAAGAAAATTTAGGTCAACTTTCGGAACTTTTTACAGCTAGCGGGAACGTCGATTTGCATATTAGATGTAGCCTCATAAGACGCGGTAAAGAATCGTCGCTTAAAGAACATTTTTCACTTTTTATAAATTAAAGAACCTTCTGACGTCATGTACATATTTTTCGTTATGTCTTGACGAGAGCACCGATATTCGACACACGAGTCAACTGAGTATTTTTACTCGAATCGTACAAGACGATTTCTCGTGTGTTGAGGAGCTTTTAAATTTCGTCCCTTTACATACCACGACGATGGGTCTTGATATTTTTGTAGCAGTTAAAGAATCGCTTAAAAAATTTGGCATCAATTTTAATAAATGTTCTTCGATTGCAACTGATGGCGCGAGGGCTATGACCGGTTTAAAGATAGGATTTACCGGACAATTAAAGCAGCGAAATATTAATATCCCCCTTGTACATTGCATAATCCATCAAGAAGCACTAAGCGGCAAAGTTGTAAAACTGTCAACAGCTATGGAGACTGTGACAAAAATAATTAATATAATTAAAGGTGGACAAAAGTTCCTTAGTCCATCGAAAATTTAAATTATTTCTCGAGTAACATAATACTATTCACACAGATGTCCCACTTTATTGTTCAGTACGTTGGCTTAGTGCTGCTAATTGTTTGGAAATATTTTTTGCCATAAGAAAAGAAATCCTCCTTTTCTTGCAAGAAATAAACAATCCTAAATTTTAGGAATATATAGTCATTTTGCGAGATATCACATTTCTCTGTGAACTTGTCTTCATTACTGACATGACTAATCAACTTAGGCTTCTCAATTTAAAGCTGCAAAGACCAAATCAAAATAATTCCCAATTAGTTAGTCATGTCGATTCTTTCCAAAGGAAATCACAGTTATTCAAATCTTACTTAAATAATAATAATTTTCACTTTTTTCCTTCTTGCCAGATTCTTATCGAAGAACACGGCTGTAACTGTAATTTCAAGGAATATCAGTGGATTAAGCCTACAGGGAATACCACTTAAAAAAAAAACGTGTCAACAATAGTACTTCACGGGTGACGTGGAAAGTTATTGTAAACATATGTTTACGGTCCTGAGCCTCGAGCGACTCGTAGGCTGCGCGCGGGACGGCGAGGTAAGGGGAACAGCGCTAGGCGGAGCCAGTTGAAAATCGGCCGAGAAGTGCATTTCTTGCCGAGGTCTGCTCTAGAATCATTTGGATAAAGTGTCGGTATAATTTTTATTATTTGGAAAACAACTCTGCTCGGGGGGGCGGGGGCGGGGGGCGGGGGGTAGTGTAAGTCCGTCCCCCGGATTTGCGACAATTATAGTTTTCTCGAAGGACCAGAGGGGGGTGTGATCCCCTCACGATAAACTATTATAGCGACGAATAGTGCACGATGCACGCAACGATAAACGAGTGCAAAAGGCGAATGCAAAAGCGAAAGCGACTCACCGTGTCGGTGCCCCGGCGCCCTCCTGGGGGATACTCTCTCTCTGTCGCTCGTCCTTTCTTTCGGCTGGAGGCCCTTCGTGATAGCGGGAGGAGCAGGCAGGCAGGCAAGGGTTGAGCAAGGCAAGCGTGCAGTATTGGCAGGCATGCAGAGGCAAGCAAGGCAGGCAAGCAAGGCAGGCAAAGCACGACACTTATAAATCGCACTCGTCGACGACTTCCGATGAAGATACGATGTTGACTTGACTGCTTCCGAATGAAGAGTACGGAAGTACCTACGGCTCACCAGCGACTGTGTCGCAAGTAGTGGTTATTTGTGCAACTAGTAGCACATTTTGCTTCGCGCGACGCGTGAGTCGGGTGCAAGCAGCAAGTTGTGTTGCTTCGTGCAACTAGTTGCAAGTGGAAAATTTAAGGGCCTGAGCACACTGAATATTCTCAAATTTGGTGTCTTTATTCTGATTGATTGTGTTATTGTTTACATTCGAATGTTTCAGTTTTTATCATCATCGTGAACAATAAAAAGTTATTGTAAAATTGCACAAACTTGAACATTTATTAATATTTTGGTAAATTTGTCACATTCAAAGTTTCACATATTCATGATTGTGTACAACCAACAAAATGTGAAATGTTTTTTGGTTTTTTACTGTAGAGGTTTGATTGATTGTGCTATTTATGTATTACATGTTCGAATTTTATGTTTCAGATAATTTTCTAGATTATTTTGCTGTCAGAAATAGCTTGTAATTTTGAAGACATGAATCACATTATAGTGAAAGATGAAAATAGTACTGTCAAACTGCCAACACAAAACTGCAGGGTTCGTTTTAAAAGTGTAAAAACTTACTTTCCAGAAGCAAGTGGCCTTGTCTACTATGATTCGGATAATGAACAATGTGGTCTCGAATTAATTAATGATGAATTTCAGTTAATCCCCGGAAAAATTGAGTACAGAATTTTTTATGCTAATTTATCAAAACGTGACTTATTCTGCTAGTTTAATGTAAATTGAATTAAGTTATGTTAATGTAACCTTGCAGATCAGAACTTCAAAAATGAAGGCAAAAAGAAATTTATCAATCCTGCATTCTGCCTGAATAGAGAATATTTATCGTCACTGATTTCGGAAAGAATTAATGAAGATTTACATTATTATGTACACTAGGGAGTTCTTGGAATAACTTTTCCTTGTATTCTTTTTAGGTCGGTGTTAATAAAAATGTATAGATGAAATAAGTAAATTTATTCACATAAAGGAGCCAATCGCAGGTGCCAAGACGATAGAATTGGACCAAGCAAAAATATATCGACTTTCCAAAGTGAAAAATATGATACTCGAGGCAATGAAAACCGAAGAAAATTCTAAATATTTGGAAGGATCGGTCGTTGACATAGGTAATTACAACGGAGAGATTTATGATGATTTTCGCAGTTTTAGCGAAAAAAACTTTTGGAATTTTGTTCAAAAAATTTGTTCAAGGAATTCAACATTAAGATTATATTTATTAACTCAGAAAAAATCAGTACCTAATCGAAAAACGACAGAAAATAGTTTTTTAGAAGACAAACAATTGTCACAAATGAGCCAAATTTCATTGCCAGTGAATCAGATAAAAAATGTTTTCTCATCAAAGTTGAACGATCTGAATATTGAGCAAAATAGAAGTAAAAGACGTAATTTCCCAAGTGCAGAGGAATGGAGTAGTAAAAGAAAAATTCTATTCACTACCAAAAATAGTGCTGCTGCATCATCTAAAATTCATATTATAACAAATGAAGTCGAATCCAAAGAAAATGTAAATAAAAAGTGTTTCAAGTGTTTTTCAAGTGCTGTAGAATTGAATAGTAAAAAAAGTATAACATTTACTGCAGAAAAGCGTGCTGCTGCATCCCGCAAAAAAAAGTTAAATATGAACTTTATATGGACCAAGAGAGAGAGAGAGAGAGAGAGACCTCTTGCAACCATGAATTTAATTGGTCTAGTCACAAAGTTCTACACAGTGAAAAGCATTTTAAAAAGAGAGAGATCGCCGAAATGGTATTTATTAAAAAAGATAATAATACTATTAATTTACAGAAGGACACTGACAACCTTCCGGTGATATATGACAAAATAATAAACTTAATGTGACCACTTTCGGTTTACCTCTGTTTTTGTTTTCATTCAGTCGTCCGTTGTCATCTGATGTGAACGCACCACCGAATATCACATCTGCTAATATGACTTTTCAATTGTTTATTACCATTCGACACACAAAACCTGTAAGCGGTTTTCTCTTTTCCGTTTTTATTATACTTCTTTTTTTTATTATATTTTATTATATTCCTTATATATATATATATATATATATATATATATATGTGGCAACCTCCGTCAGCCACCAGCCTCCAGGAAAACCTCCGCTCCGGCGACACGTGGTGTCCGCGACAGAAAACCTCCGCTCCGACGGCACGTGGTGTCCGCGACAGAAAGCGCGGTTAGAATTTACGATGCGCGCGGGACAATTTCATGTCATTAAAAGCGGAGAGTTTCAAGTCGCCGAGAAAGCGAAAAGTTTCAAGTCGCGAATTGACAGATTGCAAAATTCAGGAAACGCAGGTTCCTAGCAACCCCGTTGTCAATAGATTTTCGGGTATATAAAGAGAGCCCGACGCGAGGAAAACTCGGAGTTTTTCGAGCAGCCGGCCAGGGCGGACATCCCAGCCTCAAGACGCCGCTCTCGAAGCACACCCGAAACCCTTCCCGGCTCGCCGGTGAAGAACCGGTCGTAGCGCGCTCCTCGGTTCGCCGAAAGACACAGCCGCTACCACTAAGGTGCTACGCCACCAAACGCAAGGTCGTCCTTAGTGACTGCTTTGCGAACGGCGCTCAGCCGCCTCCTAGCGCGAAGCGCTCGTCGACTGACCTATTCCCGGACCCTCCGAGAAAGGTCGTCGTTATCGATCCGCCGACCGGTGCAAGACACCAGGAGGTCAACGTCCAACAACCAGTTCGATCGTTACCGACCTTGGAGTGTTCTCCCGTCGCCAGCGCCCGGACGCTAACACCAAGAGGTAATAACTCTTTAAGCGTAAAATCGCTGACCGGCGCTAGTCACCACGACGAGAAATCGCCGATTCTCAGCGCTAGTCGCCACGGCGAGAATTCGCCGATTCTCAGCGCTAGTCGCCACGACGAGCATTCGCCGATTCTTAGCGCTAGTTGCCCGCCTTTACCAACGTCAATAATATCCCCTAACCCAACCAAACCGTTCCTTCCAGTAACCTCGACACCAATCCAGAAAGTAGAGGATCTACTGAAGGAGTTTGAGGTTCCTTGTCCTGTCTCTCCGCTTCCTCCTTCTCCCAGGAAACTACACGCAGGCTCCCAGACAAGGATAACTCGCCGGGACGTCGCAACGCAGACGACGGTGAACCAAAAGAGTGTAGCCACCCAATCAAAGCCTCGAGGAAGAGGAAGTCGCCGACAATTTAATAGAAATATCCAAAAAGAAAATATTTTATGTTCAAATTGCCACAGATGTTCGAAATGTAAAAAATGTTGAGTTATTAAAAATAAAAAGTTTAATGTAAACTGAGCCCTAATTTCTTTAGCGAATCCCACACATTAAAAAAAAATGTGACTGCCCATGCAAGCTTATATGTGAAATTAAAAAAATTTCGGACCGGCCTTAAAATTTTTCTAATATTCCCCAGAATATTCCCTATAAATTTAAAGAAAATAGAAAATGGGGTTTTCGAGATATTTAAAATTTTTGACGTTTTTTTACTTTATTTGTTTAAAAATATTATTATAAAAATCTGGAGTAATTTTTTTTAAAAAAGTGTGCAAGTAGAAACTTGCACATTGCTTCCTCATAGCTTTTAAGTGTGCAAGTAGAAACTTGCACATTGCTTTCTCATAGCTTTAAAGTGTGCAAGTTGAAACTTGCACATTGCTTCCTCATAGCTTTAAAGTGTGCAAGTTGAAACTTGCACATTGCTTCCTCATAGCTTTAAAGTGTGCAAGTAGAAACTTGCACATTGCTTTCTCATAGTTTTTAAGTGTGCAAGTAGAAACTTGCACATTGCTTCCTCATAGTTTTTAAGTGAGCAAGTAGAAACTTGCACATTGTTTTCTTATAGTTTTTAAGTGAGCCAGTAGAAACTTGCACATTGCTTTCTCATAGTTTTTAAGTGAGCCAGTAGAAACTTGCACATTGCTCTCTCATAGTTTTTAAGTGAGCCAGTAGAAACTTGCACATTGCTTTCTTATAATTTTTAAGTAAGCAAGTAGAAACTTGCACATTACTTAATCAACATTTTATTTCGCTTATAAAGCTTCCTCTATGAGGAAGCTTGTTTTTTATTTGATGTACAATTATTAGTAAATATTCTTTAATTTGGCTTCCTCATAGAGGAAGCTTTATAAGCAAAATAAAATGTTGATTAAGTAATGTGCAAGTTTCTACTTGCTTACTTAAAAATTATGAGAAAGCAATGTGCAAGTTTCTACTGGCTCACTTAAAAACTATGAGAAAGCAATGTGCAAGTTTCTACTGGCTCACTTAAAAACTATGAGAAAGCAATGTGCAAGTTTCTACTGGCTCACTTAAAAACTATAAGAAAACAATGTGCAAGTTTCTACTTGCTCACTTAAAAACTATGAGGAAGCAATGTGCAAGTTTCTACTTGCACACTTAAAAACTATGAGGAAGCAATGTGCAAGTTTCTACTTGCACACTTTAAAGCTATGAGGAAGCAATGTGCAAGTTTCAACTTGCACACTTTTAAGCTATGAGAAAACAATGTGCAAGTTTCTACTTGCTCACTTAAAAACTATGAGGAAGCAATGTGCAAGTTTCTACTTGCACACTTAAAAACTATGAGAAAGCAATGTGCAAGTTTCTACTTGCACACTTTAAAGCTATGAGGAAGCAATGTGCAAGTTTCAACTTGCACACTTTAAAGCTATGAGAAAGCAATGTGCAAGTTTCTACTTGCACACTTAAAAGCTATGAGGAAGCAATGTGCAAGTTTCTACTTGCACACTTAAAAGCTATATGGAAGCAATGTGCAAGTTTCTACTTGCTCACTTTTTTTATTATCCTAAAAAATCATTTTTTGAAGTCTCAATTATTAAGACTTGAGATGTTCTAACTGCAATTTGTTTGCTCGCATGTAACATAATTTGTTGTCTTCCGCAAATACCACATACTTACAATATTTTTTGTAAAACCTATTGCGAAAGTTCAATTTGAGGTTGAAATTAAATTTAAATAAGAAATAGTATTTACAACAAATACTGTAATCATCCCTTGGTTTTCCCGGGCGTATTTTCAGGAATTTCGAGATTGCTCGCTTGCGATGTACACAGAACTTCGATATTTCACTTAAAAAATGTCCGGGAAAACCAAAGGATGAAATCGGTAATCGGTAAGTGAAATATCGAAGTTCTGTGCGTACATCGCGAGCGAGCATTCTTGAAATTCCTGAAAAAAACGCCCGGAAAAACCAAAGAATAAAGTAGCTGATCGGTAAGTGAATAATCAAGGTTCCTAAGTAGCCTATGTTTTGCGCAAGGATGTAAAAAGTAACTGTGCAAAAATTCGTCCAGATCGGTCGAATAATTTAAGAGTGTATAAAGAACAGACAGACTTAAAAAACGCCCGGAAAAACAAAGGGATAAAATCGGTAATCGGTAAGTGAAATATCGAAATTCTGTGCGTACATCGCGAGCGGGCAATCTCGAAATTCCCGAAAAAATGCCCGGGAAAACCAAGGAATAAAGTTGCTGATCGGTGAGTGAATAATCGAGGTTCCGTAGTAGCCTATGTTTTGCGCAAGGATGTAAAGAGTAACTGTGCAAAAGTTCGTCCAGATCGGTCGAATAGTTTAAGAGTGTATAAAGAACAGACATACATACAGACATACAGACATTTTATTTTATATAGATAGATAGAAAATTCATTAAGATTTAAATGTTGCTCTAATTTCCATTAATTTTGAGATATCGGGCTATTTCTAATTTTATTAGATTTTTCAGTTTTTTCTACCCCTATTTCATATATAATTTCTTTAAAATTTTATTGATATTTCAAATTTCGGAGAATTCGTACATACATAGAAGCTTTATGAAGCTGAGTCTAATCAACCAAATCTTAAAGAATTAAAATATGAAATAGGGGTAGAAAAGACTGAAGAATATAATATAATTAGAAAAATTGCCAATAATTAATACTAAATTGTCAAAAAACATCAATTTATGAAAAATCTCAATTATTGAGACTTGAGATAGCCCTTAAAGGTTAAAATTTTAAAATATTCGCAATTTTTCTAATTCTATTATATTTTTCAGTCTTTTCTACCCCTATTTCATATATAATTGGTTAAGATTTGGTTGATCAGTTCTGGAGTTATAGAAATTTCAGTAAATTTGGCACATACAGACAGACATACAGACATACAGACATACAGACATACATACACACATACCGACATTTTTTAAAATAGCGATTTTTCGACGTTTTAGAACATTCTGAACACATTGGCAGCGGCAACTAAAAAAAAAATTTTTTTACGAAAACAAAGCTTCCTCTATGAGGAAGCAATAGGAAAGCGTCTTAACAAATCAGCGAGCGAAATAATTTGCGAGCGACAGAAAAACGATAGAGAATTATTCCTAAATTGGTGACCCCGACGTGATTCGCTAAGAAAGCAAAATGGAGGGCGACGGAAGAATTCAGGTAAATGGAGAGAATCAAGTTGGAAGAGTATCCATTAGAATACCGCCTTTCTGGAACGATGAACCCGAATTGTGGTTCGCGCAGCTAGAAGGACAATTCGTCCTGAGCGGAATAACGGCGGATTCAACGAAATACTCTTGCGCCATCTCACAGCTAGACTCAAGACAGATTAAAGAAATCAAAGACGTAATTACACAGCCCCCGGAGGTTGACAAATACGAGACGGTAAAAAAAGCGCTCATACAGAGGCTTACAGTTTCACAAGAGCAGCGGACCCGACAGCTCCTAGAGCTTGAGGAGATTGGAGACAGAAAGCCGTCCCAATTTCTTCGGCACTTGCGCACTCTGGCGGGGAGCAATGTCCCAGATTCACTCCTTCGAACGCTTTGGCTTGGGCGACTCCCAACGCAGATGCAGATGGTTCTTGCAACCAGAATTGAAGATCCGTTAAATGACGTGGCACAGCAAGCAGACCGAATACACGAGATGTCAAGTAAAACGGTAATAGCTGCCACATCTGTTGGAGGTCAGAGAAAAACGCTCGAAGAGCAGATCCAGGCTTTAACTAAACAAGTCGAATCGCTAACGACTCGTCTCTCAAGAGACAAATAAAAAAAAAGATTCGAAGGGAAAAGAGATAGAAGCCGAAGCAGAAGCCAATCGAAAGGTAGGAAATATGACGAAAAAAACTGCTTCTACCACAATAGATTTGGCGAGAAAGCAAAGAAGTGCACGCAGCCGTGCGCTTTCAAAACGGAAAAAGAGCAGGGCAGTCACTGATGGCGGCCAGTGAACCCGCCCTAAGGCCCCGCCGCCTCTTCGTAACATGCCAGGTAACCAAGAGACGATTTCTCATTGATACTGGATCAGACGTCAGCGTCTTTCCAAGATCAATGACAGCAGGGTTCAAAAAACCTACAAATTACGAATTATTTGCAGCAAACGATACGACGATTACAACATACGGATGGGTCACACTTCAGCCGGAATTCGGATTGCGTCGTGCATTTCCTTGGCGCTTCGTAGTTGCCAACGTTTCACAACCAATCATAGGAGCAGACTTTTTGGCTCACTACCATCTACTTCCTGATTTACAAAATGGAGTACTTCTTGATGGAATGACTCAGATTCATGCTAAAGGATCGGCCAGATCCGAAGCCATCGAGACAGTTAAGGTTCTCGCCGTCAAAAATAAATATCATCGAATGCTGGCTGAATTTCCCAGCATTACCAGGGCAACTCCTGGTGCACGAAAAGCAAAACATTTAACAGAACATTTCATCAAAACAACGCCAGGTCCGCCAGAAGCATGTCGTCCACGGAGGTTGGCCCCTGAAAAACTTAAGGCAGCGAAAGCCGAGTTCAATCTCCTACTTCAGGAGGGAATTATACAAATCTCAAAGAGTCCCTGGTCTTCACCATTGCATATGGTCCCCAAAAAGGGAGGCGCATGGAGGCCCTGCGGAGACTATAGAGGGCTCAATAAAAGAACAGTACCTGATAGCTACCCAGTTCCTCCCATTGAAGATTTCTCACAAAATCTTCATGGAAACAGAATTTTCTCGACACTAGATTTGGTACGGGCATATAACCAGATTCCTGTCCACTCTGACGACATTCAAAAAACTGCCATAACAACTCCTTTTGGACTTTTCGAGTACAAGTTCATGCCATTTGGACTTAGAAATGCAGCTCAAACTTTTCAACGCTTAATGAATAAAGTTTTGAGAGACTTTGATTTCTGCTACGTTTACATTGATGACATTCTGGTCGCATCCTGCAACGAAAAAGAGCATGAAGAACATTTGCGCAAGGTCTTCAAAAGACTAGAAGAAAATGGCATTCTTTTAAGTCCAGCCAAATGTATCTTTGGAAAAGAAAAAGTCCTTTTTCTCGGATACGAGGTATCAGAAAAAGGCACTCAACCCCCTCAGGAAAGAATTGAGGCAATAAAGAATTTCTCAAAACCAGAGAATGTCCAACAGCTTCGACGGTTCTTAGGAACTTTAAACTTTTATAGAAGGTTTATTCCAGAAGCCGCCAAGGATCAGGCTTTACTAAATGGTCTGCTTGGTGGCCCAAAGACCAAAAAAAAAGCTCCAATCACTTGGAATGCTGAAATTGAGGAAGCCTTTATCAGATGCAAAGAAAGTCTTTCAAGAGCAACTCTTCTTGCACATCCAAAGCCGGAAGCAGAAATTGCTCTAACAACAGATGCATCTGATACAGCTGTCGGTGCCGTCATCCAGCAACGAGACGGAGAAGACTGGCAACCGTTAGCTTTCTTCAGCAAAAAATTAAATCCTGCTCAACAAAAATATAGTCCTTATGATGGAGAGCTTTTGGCTATTTATCTAGCAATCAAACATTATCGACATCTCCTCGAAGGCAGAATTTTTACGGTTTACACTGATCACAAACCGATAATCTTTGCTTTCCAGCAGGCTGCAGAACACAGCTCTCCTAGACAGGCACGTCATCTACAATATATTGGACAATTCACAACCAATATTCAACATATCTCGGGGAAAGAGAATGTTGTCGCTGACGCCCTGTCAAGAGTTGAAGAAATTCAAACCGCAGTCAATTTGGAAGATCTGGCGAGAGCACAGGAAGAGGATACCGAAGTACAAGAAATACTAAAAGGGAACTCTTCACTTAAGCTTGAAAAAGTTCCAATTCCTGGAACCAGCTCTACACTCTACTGTGACACAACAACGCCTTACGCTCGACCTTTTGTGACGCAGGATTTCAGAAAACAAGTTTTTCAATCCTTACATGGTCTGTCACATCCAGGAACAAGAGCAACGGCAAAGCTTGTCACACAGCGGTATGTCTGGCCTAGAATTAAGGCGGATTGCCATGAGTGGGCAAAAGCTTGTATAGCTTGCCAGAGATCAAAGATACAAAGGCACAATCGATCGCCTATCGGAAATTTTTACAACCCTTCGAGACGATTCGAGCACATCCATATGGATTTGGTAGGACCATTACCGATTTCCAGAGGTTACAGGTATTGTCTTACCATAATCGATCGATTTACAAGGTGGCCCGAAGCCATCCCTGTTTCAGATATTTCGGCAGAAACCATCGCAGAGAATCTCTTCACGCATTGGATAGCGAGATTCGGCACCCCAGCTCGAGTTACTACGGATCAGGGAAGGCAGTTCGAGGCCGACCTGTTTCGACAACTCACCAAACTAACAGGCACCACTCATATCCGAACAACAGCTTATCACCCCGCAGCTAATGGCATGGTTGAACGTTTGCATCGTCAAATTAAAACGGCAATTAAATGCCACGGGACTGAAGCATGGACGGAGGTGCTGCCTGTCATCATGATGGGAATACGTTCTGCTTTCAAGGAGGATCTTCAAACAACTCCTGCGGAACTTGTTTATGGAGAATCCATAAGACTTCCGGGAGAGTTTCTTCAAGAGAATCCACAAACAAACGAAATGAGCGAATTTCTACAGAGATTGAGAAAGACAATGAATAATCTGCGACCTCAACCAGTCAAGAGACACGGAGCGTCCGCAACATTCGAGCATAAAGATCTGGAGAAATCAACGCATGTCTTCCTCAGACATGATGCTCCAACACGGGCTCTGCAACCTACTTTCGATGGTCCTTTCGAAGTACTCAGTAGAGGTGAAAAAGTCTTCAAGTTACGAATAAACGGTAAAAATGTTAACGTAACTATAGATCGTTTAAAACCGGCTTATTTCATAGCAAAACAGGATCAAGCTGAAAAACCTCCTGAAATGCTCCAGCAATCTAAGGATGCTACAATGCCATCAGAGGTCAAAACCCGCAGCGGCAGAGTATCACACAAAACAGTACGTTTTCAAATCGCAACTTTAAATCAACGAAGGGGGTAATGTGGCAACCTCCGTCAGCCACTAGCCTCCAGGAAAACCTCCGCTCCGGCGACACGTGGTGTCCGCGACAGAAAACCTCCGCTCCGACGGCACGTGGTGTCCGCGACAGAAAGCGCGGTTAGAATTTACGATGCGCGCGGGACAATTTTATGTCATTAAAAGCGGAGAGTTTCAAGTCGCCGAGAAAGCGAGAAGTTTTAAGTCGCGAATTGACAGATTGCAAAATTCAGGAAACGCAGGTTTCCTAGCAACCCCGTTGTCAATAGATTTTCGGGTATATAAAGAGAGCCCGACGCGAGGAAAACTCGGAGTTTTTCGAGCAGCCGGCCAGGGCGGACATCCCAGCCTCAAGACGCCGCTCTTGAAGCACACCCGAAACCCTTCCCGGCTCGCCGGTGAAGAGGTCGTAGCGCGCTCCTCGGTTCGCCGAAGGACACAGCCGCTACCACTAAGGTGCTACGCCACCAAACGCAAGGTCGTCCTTAGTGACTGCCTTGCGAACGGCGCTCAGCCGCCTCCTAGCGCGAAGCGCTCGTCGACTGACCTATTCCCGGACCCTCCGAGAAAGGTCGTCGTTATCGATCCGCCGACCGGTGCAAGACACCAGGAGGTCAACGTCCAACAACCAGTTCCATCGTTACCGACCTTGGAGTGTTCTCCTGTCGCCAGCGCCCGGACGCTAACACCAAGAGGTAATAACTCTTTAAGCGTAAAATCGCTGACCGGCGCTAGTCTCCACGACGAGAATTCGCCGATTCTCAGCGCTAGTCGCCACGGCGAGAATTCGCCGATTCTCAGCGCTAGTCGCCACGACGAGCATTCGCCGATTCTTAGCGCTAGTCGCCCGCCTCTACCAACGTCAATAATATCCCCTAACCCAACCAAACCGTTCCTTCCAGTAACCTCGACACCAATCCAGAAAGTAGAGGATCTACTGAAGGAGTTTGAGGTTCCTCGTCCTGTCTCTCCGCTTCCTCCCTCTCCCAGGAAACTACACGCAGGCTCCCAGACAGGGATAACTCGCCGGGACGTCGCAACGCAGACGACGGTGAACCAAAAGAGTGTAGCCACCCAATCAAAGCCTCGAGGAAGAGGAAGTCGCCGACAATTTAATAGAAATATCCAAAAAGAAAATATTTTATGTTCAAATTGCCACAGTTGTTCGAAATGTGGAAAATGTTGAGTTATTAAAAATAAAAAGTTTAATGTAAACTGAGCCCTAATTTCTTTAGCGAATCCCACACATTAAAAAATAGGAAAGCGTCTTAACAAATCAGCGAGCGAAATAATTTGCGAGCGACAGAAAAACGATAGAGAATTATTCCTAAATATATATATATATATATATATATATATATATATATATATATATATTATATTTCAGTTCTTAGACTCATTGCTGCCACATTGTTGTATAATGAAGTGTTTTGCAACCGTTTAAATGTAATGTATGCACTTGATAAGGACCGGAATCTCGATTGAAACGCGTTGTGCTGATTAAATAAAGACTGCCAGTTTGGTCGAAGTAAAGGATTTTGTTCATTTTATTGCTCACTGGCGAAGGATAGGATCTTATCTATGTTAATTAATATAAATTCAATATCTTCAACGTACAAGTTTGCGCAGGTGTAAACGGACTAGCTGGAGGAACGCCTCCCACATTTTGGGAGTAAGCAGGTGGTGCATAAGGTGGTGGTTCATAAGGTGGCGGCGGTCCATTCTTATGCATGATGTTCTTCTATCTGTCAGTATCAGAAATTTGATATGATGCAACATTCAAGGATCTTCATATTTTATTAACTTTGCAGTACCAAGACTTTGCTGTGCAATAATGTATTAAAATAGTAGGGGAGACCGGGGTGAGATTGTAGCCGGACGTGGCCGTTTGAAAGTGTGGGAGACGCGTCATCACTTCCAAAATCACGGTCGCCACTCGGTTTGACCTATAACCACCGAGAAGGTGTGCTCGAGATATAATCTCTAATTTAAGTTAGGGTAATTTCTCCCCTCTGTTGCAGGTGGATATCCCAGATGGATCATCACCGTCGCTGCCGCTTCCCCGGATCCTCGCTTCATCGCATACCAGGTAGCTGCTTACTGTTGCCGGGTCCCCTGGATCCTCGCGTTACCGCATACCAAGTTACCGCTCGCTTATATTAATTATTAACGATAATTAAATATCCGCTTTGTGTTGTAGGTGGATGCCCCGTGGACCATCCCCGTCGCTGCGCTCTCCGTATCGGATATCCGCTGGCCTCGATTATTAACTATACTAATTTATTTTCTTCTGTTTCAGGTTCCTGCCCAGGATGGATCGTCGCCGTAGATGAACTTCCCCGGAGTCTCGCTTCACCAAGGAGTCGCTAGACAACGTTGTATCACCGCCGTGGGACAAGGTGAGTAGAAGGTAAGTATGTTAAATTAATCTTGAAACACGACTTTCACTAAAGACGAATTATTTATTATAAATCGTTAACTTTTGTATTTGTTACAATGTTTCACTTCACGCACGCAATGTGTCGTTTTACAGATGGTAGCTATTTACCGCTCGCTATTGTTAAACGAGAAATTTAACGCGCAATCACGCGGGAGTTACCGGTTGTCATATACAGTGCGCAGAACGTCCGCACGCTACGACTGTATCCGATAGTCTGCCAAGAGCAACGTTGCTCGCTGTGGCTCCCTACCACTCGCGCTATCCCCACTCTTGGGTTGTTATTCCATATTCGCGATCACGCCACGCTGACGTCAGCCGTTTTTGCATGTTTTCGCACATGCCGACACGCTGTTTTCGCGTGGTTGACGCGTGTGTGCCCTCTCATTGTGGGGCCCCGACATGGAAATTTCCACTGCAGGTACCATGTGTGGGACCTCCCCAGACGGCACCGCTGCACCAGGTTTTCGTTTTTCGGAGTTTTGGTCGGAGGTTGACGCCGACCTGTGCGCACCCTCCCGGGGATGCTCCTTAGTCCGTTGGCGGTCGACTTCCCCGGAGAAAATGCCCGTGGACGATTCCAGTACTCCGACGTTGACGCCGACCTATGCGCACCCTCTTTGGGATGCCCCTCGACACTTTGGCACCCGACTTCCCGGCGGAAACTGGCTGGGTCTATTTCTAGTCCTCCAACTTTGACGCCGACCCCCTAGGCCCGTGTCCTAGGTCCTCGAGAGGACGTCCCCGCAGTCAGTTCTCGGAGATGACCTCTGCATCGCTAGTTACTGAACGCGTTATCGCAGCTTGACGCCGACCCGCTTGGGACGTGTACCAGGTCCCTCGCAACGCGCTCACATTATCAACTCTCGGAAATAAGCTCTGAGTTTAGAACGCGCCATCGGACATTGACGCCGACCTATCTGGTGGGTATACCAGGTCTCAAACAATGCGTTACCACTCTCGGTTCTCGGAGAAAATGCCTGTGTGGCTACTTAGCAAACACGTTATCGTACCTTGACGCCGATTCGTCTGGAGTGGGTACCAGGTCCTAGTCGTTGACCTCGCGTGAATTTATCCTGGAGATTGTGTGTGGCTCATGCCGATCCGCGACTTTTCGCCCGATTCTCGCACGCGTAAAGTTAAAGTCAAATCAAACGTAATTTTATTGTTAGCGTGAGCCAAACGAGAAGTGAACAGTGAACTGGGTGAGATAAACCGACTCACGTCTTATAATAAATGTAAAGTAAAAAAACTGCCAAACTGGCCGTGCCTTATGGGCTTATAACTATATTTATCTTACATATTACTCGTGGACCTGTCGTAACGCGAAATCGAAATAACTTTGAGACAAAACGTGTGGTCATATTGACCGAAAGAAAAGAGCAATAGTAACCGCCATCTATGGGCTTTGCGTACGCCTAACTTACAAGCTATTGCCTGCCCGGAAGGGCCTCTCGTCCACCGGGATCCCTGAGATATCCCTGTGGCGCTCTTCGCGGCCACCCCGAAGTGGGCGGCAGGGGCCGCTTGTCCACCAGGATCAAAGATGTGCCCCTGTGGTACTCCTACATTCCTCGTGGTGATTCTCTCGGTTGGTCTCGTACCGTGCTCGGCCGCTGCTTGCCGCCCCGAAGTGGGCGGCTGCAAGATCGTCAAGAGGGTGAAATCGTCAAATCAAATATCTCGGAACCTGTATATTTTGCGAACTTGCTATTAACATTGTAAACGCGTCTTATGGTACCCATGTGACCAACGGAGTTTCGGCAGATTACCTGCCGTGTTATGATTTTTACGAGGGCAAACGTGGTTTCGGAAGGTGAAAGTGAAATTTTCTGCGCGTGGAAATTTTGTAATATCTGCAATAATATTTGCTTTCCAAATCTCCAGGTACGTGATTATAAAGAGTAATGCATGCTGAACACGAATCCAGTGTACTTTTTTCATTATTGTTCATGTCTAATATTTCGTGGGCGATCAAACCTGAAACTTGTGTTTGGGGCTAATTCGTCAGTAAGCACTGAGGGCGGGTCCGGCAGTCTCGTCACTGTGGCGCGCCGGGCGCACGACTTCAGCTCACGGCGATTTTAGGTTAGGTTTCCTTGTGTTGCACGTGCGTCATTGTTAGTAGGTACATTGCAGGGAAATAATGGTACGCACGTATCGTCGCAAAACGACTCCCGTCGACAAGGAGAAACTCAAGAAGGCAGTTCTTGCGGTGAAAAAGATAAAATGAGCGCTTACGCAGCTGCAAAACAATTCGATGTCCGGAGAACCACGTTAAACAACTGGTTGAAGAAGAACAACGATTAACAATTATTGACAATTATTAACAATTATTATTAACAATTATTATTAACAATTATTATTAACAATTATTATTAACAATTATTAACAATTATTAACAATTATTATTATTATTTATTATTAACAATTATTAAAAATTTTTAGGACTTCCGGTTGCGCGTGTGGAGTGAGCGGTCGCTCCGAGGAGAGCAGGAGATTTTCGGAGGAAAGCAGGAGTAGGAAGCGAAGAAGGATGGTGAAAAGGGAGAAACAGGTGGAGGAGTGGCGGATGGTGCAGTGTACATGGAGGTGCGGACAGGAAAGGAGGCGATAAGGAGTAAAGATGGGAATTGCGATAGAGGAGGAAGTGAGGTTAGGATAGAGATCGGATGGGTGAGAGGGAGGATGAAGGGGAAGAGGATCGGAAATGGCATGGCAATAAGGAGAAATACAATGTATTGAGCGGGACGATGAACGAGAGGAGATGGGAAAGGCAAGACAGAGAATGAGGATGGAAACGATTAAGACAAGACAGAAGATAGAGAAACCATATAAGGAGGCAAAAAAGAGGCAGAGAGAAAGGGGAGTGAGGGGGGAAGAGGGATGGAGCAGCAGCAAGAAGAAAAGGAAGAATCTCGAACAGCGAACGGGGTGTCGGTCAAGAGGAGAAAGGATACGAAGCAGGGAATGAGGATAGAAAGGATTAGACCAAGAAGTGATTAAACCGCTCGCTCGCACGGGATTGGAAGTTCGAACAATATGTGGAGGTAAGAAGTGTCAGCCGGACCCGCCAAAAAGAGCAGATGGAAAGGCGGAGGCCGGCGGTATCGACGGTGGCGCAGTATCCACGGATTGAAGTGAGTTCAGAGGGCGCGGAAGTAAGGTGTGTAGAGCTGCGCTGCCGTGGTGACCGCTGGTCGGAGAGATAAGATGGCGTCACTGCGGGTCGGCGAAGCATAGTTTTGGAACGCGAGTGGAGCACATGGTGTCGAGACGAAAGACGCGTAGACAGCAAGAAGGAAAGAAGAGAAGAGCAGCGGTGGAAGTGAAGAGTAGATATAGAGGAATCGGCAGAGAAAGCGTGACGAAAAGGAAGGGACGACAAAAGAAGGACAAAAGACGGAGATGGTGGACTGGATGGAGAAGCTGAAAAATGAGATGAGAGGAATCGGGCAGGAAATATTAAAGGAATTAAGGCAGGAAAGAAAGGTAATTAAATGAGAAAGGTAGGAAATGAAGGAGATTAAAACGAGACTAGAGAGGATGGAGATGAGAATGAAAGAAGAAAGGCGAGATAAGAAGGAGCAAAATCAAGAGAAGGAGGCTGAGGAGGAGAGAGAATGAGGAGGAGGGAGAATCAAGGGCGGAGAGGAGGAGAGAGGGAGAGGACAGGCGAAGAAGTAATTTATGTGTTCTGTTTTTCTGTATGTAGGGCGATAGGAGGGAAGGAGTGAGGCAGGGACAGGGAGAGGCTGGAGCAGAACGTAGAGGAAAGCAGAGGGAGAGGAGACAAGAGGAAGAAAGATGAGGGATGGAAATTGGAATGGAAGGCAAAGGAGAAGGATGTAGAGGAGCAATGGGTCCCGACTGAGAAAGCGTGAAGCGTGAAGAAGGCAGAGGAAGGACTGGGGAACGGGATGGAGTGGGGGGAAGGGAAGGGGGATGGAAAGAGGGTTCGTAAATGGAGGAGAGGAGATGCAAGGTGCGGAAGAGTAATGAAGAGGAAAGCGAGGGGAGCGAGGGGAGTAAGGAAAGAAAGGAGGAGGACCACAGGAGAAGATGATATAAAAACAAAGAGAGAGAACGAGCGCAGGAAAGAGGGGAAGCGGAAGCAGAGCATAGGGAGAAAGAAGAGAGGGGGAGAGGAGAGAGATGGAGGTGTTGGTAACTAATGTTTTAATGAGAATATTTATGTGCAGGTTATAGATAGAGGGGAAAGGCAGGACAGAAAACGGAGAAAAGACAGGGCATAAGCAGGGGGAGAGCAGTAGGCGGCAGGAAACGGAGAAAAGGCAGGCCACAGACAAGGAGGAGGGGAGAGCAGTAGGCAAAAGGAGATAATGGAAGGAGGGACCAAAGGAAGGAGTGGAGCTAGAGGGAAGAAGAGGGAAGGAAGCCGATGGAGGAGGCCAGAGGAAACAGGGGTATTAAGAGGGTGGGACGGGAAACAGAGTGTAAGGTTGCCCAATGGCCATGTTTTGAGGGAAATGTATATATATTATGGCATGTAAAGGGTTGGGTACGTCCCTTAAAAACGCCTTTGTGAACCCTACGGGGAAATACAAATAAACTGCATACATACATTAAAAATTATTATTATTTATTATTAACAATTATTTTTTAATAATGTTTTGCATAATAGATTACTATAGTAATCTGTACAAAAATTTGTACAGATTCTCGATTCTCTTAAAAGAAAAGCACTTTGATCTTAGCTTTGTTGCAGGTATTTGTGAAAAAATCTTGAGGGAAAATCTGGAAGAAAAAGATGTTATCCCATCAGTCAAACGCGTGGTGTGTTGTTAGGGAATGCAATAAAAATATTGTGGAAAAACATTTTTTTCGGTTTCCAAAGGAACATGAAAGGTATAACGATTTTATTTTATTTATTAATTATTATTTTTTAAAACACGTATGAATTTACATATTATGATATACTATTTTGATATTTCTAAATGTATGTATATTACATGTGCATGTATATGTGTTTAAAGTACGCGGAATTAGAGTTCTATCGCGAAGCGACATAGCATGGCGACTCTCGCGTGAGAGATCGACTAATCGATTCCCGCACACGGCGCTCGAGATAGAAGAGAGTAGTGACTCTAGCTTGCGCTACTGCGTAGCAGAGCATGGTAACGCGTTGCGTACGTGACCCGGCAACGGCAGCGAGCGTGTTGTGTCACGTGATCATTGTCGCGAGGAGCGCGCGGATCTCCTCACTTTTCGTTGTGAGCTCAAGTCATGAGCACGTTTCGTGTCCCTTGGACAAGGGGCATTTTCCGTTGCTTGATATTGCGAAGTTGATAGATTACTAGTGAACATTGGTTATTTTGAGAGTCGAGCTCTTGAAATACTACTATTGAAGAATATCTCGAACGAAATAAGTGTAATCCGCACAGCTACCAAAGATGTGATAATTACTTGATTGGAAATGGAAAGTTACATTCTGCTGCCATTGTGCACAGAGATTACAAGGGAAGTACGATCGCGAGAACGATTACTCGCTTAAAATATTTATCAAGCCAGCTCAAGGTAACACTACATAATTACAATTTATTTTAGAACCAGACGTGTCAACACGTTCTTTACTTTCAGTTAGCGTGAAACTTTGTTTTCACATTCTTCGTGTGTTACTTTTCAAGGGCATTCCTGCCGCTTTTGTCATGACAATATTACGAACATGAATAAGTCTAGATTTTTATCAGATTGAGATTGATACAACGATTAAATTGATATTCCGTTTTTGCGCATATTCAAGTTATAAAGTTGCGACTTCGTTTGCGTTTCAAATTACATTCGTTATTAAATTGCGATTAGAATCTTAGAGAAATAGTTGCGAATGAACGAACGTTTTGCTTATGTACAATTATTTATACGTTTGATGTTTTATTTCACTCAAACGAGAGACACGATAACTGTCTCGCTGAACGAGAAGTGATATCTTATAATTGTGTGCATTTGATACATGTGGAACTTTGCCATTTACTATGTGTGTTTGCAATGAATTGAACACAGAGATACTTCTTGCTACCAAATTAAACGTATATTATCATCCAATTAAGCCTTAGATGATGTTAGGCTTAGATACTTAACATATATTCATTTTCAAGTATATTATTCCATGTGAACTTTCTTTAGTTTATTTACTGACACCGTTGATGTGTCATTTTTATGCATTCAATACTATTAACCTTTAACTATTTTGACTTATCCTTGAACTTAATTCACGTTTATCTTAAACTCGCACTTTATATTTCAGTTTCTAAAATTATTTCTTTAATTATATTGTGTTCAAGACATTACATATGTTATATTGAATTTATTTTATTGTGTGTATTATCTGAAGATATTGCGATGTGATTTATTTATGCATTATTTACTTGATTTATATTTTGTGCATTATTTGAATGATTTTTACTTTGTCTGTATTATATCCTGTATTGATTTCTTTGAATTGTTTGTACGGACATTGACAAGGTTTTGGGTAGTTTCCCTTGTCCACGCAGCAAATGTTGGTGTCCCAACGAGCAGTTCTACCGATAAAAGAGATGTAAAATATTTTCTGTTTTCTTTTGCATGAGCACCGCCCCTTCCCGTTTCAGCTCAGCTCTCATACGAGGGCCGTTACAAAACAATATGTGTATATCATTACAATATTTCTTTGCAATTATAAATTGGAACAATATTTACAGATGGTTGCAATGGATACGTGCGTGTGAAAGATTGGATTTGGAAGCAATGGGTGCTGAATATGCCCATCATCGCAATTACCGATTGTGCCACTTACATTTTGAAGAAAAGTGGTACAAGATAAGTAAGAGTAGAGCTCATCTTCATCCAGATGCTGTACCAACAATCTTTTTTGGAAGAAAGTAAGCCCATACACATTTTATAATGTACATTCTTTTCTGTTCTAAATAATGTGGTTTTTTATATTTAATAGTATATTGTATATTAAACAATATTTTTGATAATATACACATTAATTAATGATATTGTTTATAATTTATAGCAATTCATGTATTACAACATCAGAAAATGAGAAGATGGATGAAGAGCTACCTGAAGAAGAAAATATTTCTATTTTACAACAAGAGGAAACAAATAGGTACTTAAATATCTGAAAATGTATTTATCTTTCTGTTATAGATAGTATTTTGTTCTTATAATTACCTTTTTTTAGACATTTTTTATTTAGCAATGAAAAGTAATATTACACTAAAATGGTATGTTTCAGTGACTTACAGTCGAAATCATTCCTGCCTACAGAGCAGATGCCAAAATGTGATAAAGATGTCCACATTGCTAAGCCGTACGTTTTTGCATTTACATTATATACATACATATGTATTTTTATAATATCATTTCTTTAATACAGTTTTTTATAATCAGTCTGTAGATTTTGATTTAAACACAACTTATTACATTCCATTTTCCATTTATTTTGTTCCTTTTTTTTTTTAAATTGCATTCTGCATTTAATAACAAGATATAAATAATATTACGTGAGAGTAATTGTATTTATAATATACAGGGTGAGTCATTTCAATCTATAAACGCTAATATCTCGAAAAGAAGAAGTTTTTTCAAAAAATGATTCAGACAAAAGTTTTATGGCTTCAAAGGGGAAAGATGATGACATTATCAATTTAATTGTAGATGGCGCCACTTTAGAGATTTCATCATGGCGGCCATTTTTTTAAATGGGACTGGATTTTTTTTTAAATAAAAGTTGTAGCTGGCAATGAGACAAAAACAACGGTTTTTTGTTTTTTGAAATCGGATCATTTTTCACTGAGTTACGGTGTTCCAAAGTTTATAAATTAAGTAAAAGCTTCCACAGTGTATTTTGTGACTTCAAACTACCCTGCACCTCCGTGTGTGAGTGTGTGAGTGTGAATTTTGAGTGACTGTGAGTGTGAGTGTGAGTGTGAGTGTGAGTGTGAGTGAGTGTGAGTGTGAGTGTGAGTTGAGTGTGAGTGTGAGTGAGTGTGAGTGTGAGTGTGAGTGTGAGTGTGAGTGTGAGTGTGTGTGTGTGTGTGTGTGAGAGAGAGAGAGAGAGAGGAGGGAGGGAGAGAGAGAGAGAGGAGGAGGGAGGAGATCTTCTCTCTCTCTCTCTCTCTTCTCTCTCTCTCTCTCTCTCGCTCTCTCTCTCTCTCTCTCTCTCTCTCTCTCTCTCTCGCTCTCTCTCTCTCTCTCTCTCTCTCTCTCTCTCTCTCTCTCTCTCTCCTCTCTCTCTCTCTCTCTCTCTCTCTCTCTCTCGAGAGAGAGAGAGAGAGAGTGAGAGAGAGAGAGTGTGTGTGTGTGTTGTTCCTATCCGTTATCTGGACCGATTCTGTTTGATGGTCAACCAGCTCCAGACCGATTGACACGTATTTTCCCCTGCTTGGCATTACCCAGAATGAACGACGTGGACGTGACGGGGCTTTCATCCCTTTGGGGTGCTTGATTTACGTGAGTCCCCTTGCCTCTCACAATTTGGGGTGCTTGATTACCGTGAGGGGACTCATTTGTGGAGATACGTAAAAAATGTCGTATTTGAGCGGCAACCGACGACAAGAGAAGACATGATCGAACGGATTCGAATTGCTTGTAGGGCAATACCAAGGGCAGTGTTACTTAGAACAGTCAGACATTTCGCAGAGAGAATCAGGTTATGCATTCGGGTGAGTGCAAAGCATGCCAGAGAAAAAATTCTCCCACAAAAGTTTTGTTTCTTTGGGGGTCATATTCTGATGACAGTGACTTTGACCTTGACTTCAACCTTCAAAGTGATTTGAAGGTTAAGTAATGTTTTATGGATAGGACCCTTTACTTATGACTTTGGAATCTCAAAGAGCACAAAATTCTACGTTCAGATGTGTATCCATGTTACGGTCGAAGTGACTTATAGCGGTCATTTGAAGGTCAAATTTTTGTTTGGTGAAGAAAAGCTAGTAACTCGTTTAGTAGCTTTTAAAATTTTTCAATATGACCCAATAAAACGTAGTTTGGATCAATGGGCGACATCAATCGGTGACCATGACCTTCATTTTGAAGGTAATTTGAAGGTTGTTATGTTTTTCGGATAGTAACCCCTATTTTTAACCTTAAATTCTGAAGGAGCACAAAATGTTACTTTGAGATGTGTTTGCACGATACACTACATTTCCTCATACACTAAAGTTATGTGCCGCATTTAAACAGTGTCATTTCGACGCCCTGTATCATTTCCAAGCTTTTTTGACCCGCTGAACATTATGGTGTTGTCAAAATTTGCGCCAAGTGCTCCTAAAAGACAATATTGGAAGGAAATTGCCTAAAAAATGACTCAATTTATGACATTTTTCTCTTTCCAGCAGAGATATCGCATCTGTATTTTTTCATTAAAAAAGCTAATCATGTTTTGCGCAAATTACCCTTGACATCAGCCGAACCCAGGATGCACCGTCGAGGAGGTTGTCAAAAGGATTTAGCATCCCATTTTTTTCTTTTTGTTATTTGGTTTTTTTGTTTTTTGTGTTTTTCTGTATTTTTTGTTTTTTTTTTGTTATTTTTATGTTATTTGAATCGTAAACTTTCTTGCCCCTCACGAATAAGGTGCTCAATTGCGATGAAACTTCCAATCTTTATACAATATTTACTTGAGTTAACCACGGATTAATTGTTCAAAATTACCGCCGTTTTGTTGGATACAAAGATCAAGTCGTAACCTGAATTGTCTTATTGTTTTAAGTAAAACATCTCGAGGTATTGCTGCACAAGCTATACGAATGCGTTCCATCATATTATCTCTCGTTGTTGGCCGTTGAGCATAAACAGCGTTCTTAAGATGTTCCCATAAGTAAAAATCTGGAGAAGTCAGGTCAGGTGAACGAGGAGGCCATGCAACAGGACCACCTCGTCCGATCCACTTGCCATTGTAATGGGTATTTAAATAATTGCGAATGTTTGCATAATGCGGTGGTGCTCCATCTAATTGGATCCACATCCTTAGCCTTGTTGCTAAGTCCACATTTTCTAGTAATTGTGGTAAAATGTCTCTAAGCAAACTTAAAAAGTTTTCCCTATTCACGTTCTCTTCAAAGAAATAAGGACCAATCAAATAGCCATTGACAATTCCACACCAAACCATGAGACTCCAGCGGTGTTGATTGTCTATGGACCTGAACCAGTGAGGATTTTCATCTGACCAATAATGGCAATTATGTCTATTTAATTCTCCAGTATTTTTAAATGTTGACTCATCTGAAAAAAGAACATACCTGAAAAAGTCTTGATCTTGTTGAATCATTCGCATTGCCCATCGACAAAAACGTACACGCAAAATCATATCATTTGGGGTTAAGGGTCGGCAGGAGACCCAGGCAAACTCCGAATTGATATTGGAGACCTCGCGTGGTGGCAACGCGAAACTCCGGTTTCAGTGTCACCAACGTTGAAAAACAAATTTCAGGTTCCATGTAGTGGTGTATGTCCGTACACGTACACACACAACTGAATTGCTTACGCGGACGCACGGATTCAGCAATACGGCCCGAAAATGCTTTCTGGCCGTCCGTAGCAGAAGGCAGTAACGTACCAAGGCTAACAAGCACCCGCTTTTTATAAATTACATATATTGTTATGCACACATGTGCGTGAATACAATAAATTTATTTGCTTTGATTGCTATCAGTGTCTCTTACAATTTAGTCAAATATTAGCCTTTAACATTGAACTGTTTTGCTGTAAAAAATAAAAATAAAAATTTCGAAAATAAATCATATCTTTTGATCGGCTTAACCGATTTTGATGAAATTTTAATATGTTGTAGATATCATTAAGACACATTTGTGAAAAATTCGGGAAAGATTTCTGATAACAGAAACATTGATAAAAAAAATTAATTAACGTTCTTGATTTTTTTCAGTCCCAATATCTTTTTTGTACATTTACGAAAAAAATTTTCTAGAATCTTGGGGTAGTTTCCTATCGGACATAATTTTTTGGAAGATGCTTCTTGTACCATTGCCATATTTATTTTGTAATGTAATGTTTTGTAATGTAATTATACTTTTGAGACGGTATTCTACAAGTACTTTTTTCGAACCAATAAAATGGGTAGAAGGTACTTTCAAAAACAAAATATTTTTTTTCAAAATTCTAAGTTTTTTGGTACCATTACCATATTTTTGTTTAGAATCTTTGAATGGAATCCTACAAGTAATTTTCCAGAATCGATTAAATAAATAGGTGCAGGTACTAAAAAAATAATAAAATAAAGTAAATTGAAATAATTATAAAAGGATAAACTTTAATCGTATTAAATCAAATGTTTATTAATGAAGTACACATACACATACACGTACACGTACACATACACTCAAAATAATGAAGTATACATACACATTCGTTCACATAATCACTCTCATACTATTATATACACTATTTACAGTTATATTCATATGGATGAACTAATCTTCATCACTATATTTATTGATAATAGGCGTGATGCCGGCTGTTTTAAATATATTTAAATATTAAATATATAATATATTAAATAAAATAAATAAAAAAAATAAAAAAAAATAAAGAAATATTAAATATATGAATACACTAAATATATTTAAATATATTTAAAACAGCCGGCATATCACGCCTATTATCAATAAAGATACTGATAAAGATTAGTCCATCCATATGAATATATAACTATAAATAGTGTAAATAATAGTATGAGAGTGACTATGTGAACGAATGTGTATGTATACTTCATTATTTTGAGTGTGTGTACGTGTATGTGTATGTGTACTTCATTAATAAACATTTGATTTAATACGATTAAAGTTTATCCTTTTATAATTATTTCAATTTACTTTATTTTATTATTTTTTTAGTACCTGCACCTATTTATTTAATTGATTCCAGAAAATTACTTGTAGGATTCCATTCCAAGATTCTAAACAAAAATATGGTGATGGTACCAAAAAACTTATAATTTTGAAAAAAAAAATTTTGTTTTTTAAAGTACCTTCTACCCATTTTATTGGTTCAAAAAAAGTACTTGTAGAAGACCGTCTCAAAAGTCTAATTATATTATAAAACATTACATAACAAAATAAATATGGCAATGGTACAAAAAGCATCATAAATTTAAAAAATAAAAAAAATCTTATTTTTTTAAACTTCCGCCTACCTATTTTATTGGCTCGAAAAAATTACTTGTAGAATACTGTCGCAAAATTCTACATAAAATATATGCATGGCAACCGCACCAAAAGCATATCATATTTAAAAAAAAAAGAATACTTTATTTTTTAAAAGTATCGCCTACCCATTTTATTGTTTCCAAAAAATTATGTCCGATAAAAAACTGCTCCAAGATTCTAGAAAAATTTGTTCGTAATTGTACAAGAAAAATATCGGGACTGAAAAAAATCGAGAACATTTATTTATTTTTTTATCAATGTTTCCGTCATCATAAACTTTTCCCGAATTTTCCAAAAATGTGTCTCAATAATATCTACAACATATTAAAATTTCAACACAATCGGTTCAGCCGATTAAAAGATATGAATTATTTTCGAAATTTTTATTTTCATTTCTTACAGCAAAACAGTTCAATGTTAAAGGCTAATATTTGACTAAATTGTAAGAGACACTGATAGCAATCAAAGCAAAAAAAATGAGCATAATCCGTGTGGAGGAACATTGACCCTTCTTATTCGGCTACGGCCTTTATTCTATCTTTATATAGGAAAATATACACTCAGTCTTAGCATCAGAGCAGAGGGTAACGCAGCTATGATGAACAGTATTGATAACAAACTGAATGAAAATCTTAATTATTAATATCATTATGTTGTAATAATTAAGATTTTTATTCAGTTATGTTATCTATACTGTTCATCAGCTGCGTTACCCTCTGCTTGAAAGAGTTTACATAACAAGTTCAGCGTTGGAAACCTCATATTATACACAATTCTCCATTACTTGTTTTAAATCTACAGCTTCCTTTTCAGTAATGGATTGATAGTCTGAAGTAATAGGTGATGGCAAAAAATCGGAAATTATTGCACTATCATGCAGAAACACTAAGAATTTAAAAATATATTTTTATGCATATTAAAAGATATATTAGCAATCAGTCTAATTACAAAAGAAGGTGTACCAGATAATATAAAAAGAATTGCATGCAAAACTATGAATATTAATGATGATCATTGATGTTATGTTACCTTGTGTTTACTGGGATGGCCTTTTTTTTTAGTGGAGGAAACCTTCAAAAGGCACCCCGGTTTTTCGGGGTAGTGTGAGATTCGTACTCACTAAAACCTCCATTGTGCATACGTTACCTGCTGCAATATAATGGCGTTGATTCAACGCTAGCCACGTCTCTTCGTTTAAAGTGATCCGCCCTTCAGACATGTCAAGTCTAATCTCTGTGTAACAATAAATAACTCTACGTACATAGATTAATATCAATATAATAAAAGAAATTATTTACTAAATCTGAAAGTAGAACAATGTTATATGATATTATAATGTTAATTACTAATAAACAACACGAATTAATAAATCGAGTGGATCGCAATTTAAACTGAGTTAAGATCGCGTCGCAAAGTGCAGACCTCAACCATATTATGGGAAGTATACTTTATAAAATATTTCTTGTTCTTTTACATGCAAGCTCATTAATATAATTTACTTTTTATCTATTATTATATATTTATTTTTTGAAAATAGTACATTGCAAAGCAAAACCTATCTGAGTTTAACACTTTGCGACGCAATCACCTCAGTTTAAATTGCGAACTAATTTGCAATGCACTATTTTCAAAACTACAATATAATGTATAAAATTACATTAATAATAATAAATAATAATAAATAATAATAAATAATAATAAATAATAATAAATAATAATAAATAATAATAAATAATAATAAATAATAAATAATAATAAATAATAAATAATAATAAATAATAATATTATTAATAATTAATAATTAACATTTTAATATAAACAAATATTAATATTATTTCAAAAAAATTAAATATTGAGATTATAGAATGGGCCCCTCCAACGCCCATTCTCGTGAAAACGCAACCAATACTCTTTTATCGTCTCTCCGAGATTTTTTTGTTACTATATATGTTCTATACAATGACGATTGCAGATAACGTCTACCATCTCATTTTATCGTTGTTTCTTTTTGCATAATGGCAGCAATAAAAGCTTACAAAGATGTGTTAAATAATGAAAAATATTAATTCGGGAAAGGCAATAATTTTTTGCTTTCTAGAATTTTAAATAAATGACGTCTCATGCATTTTACGTCATGCAGTTGAATATTTTTCATTACAAGGATTTCCTTTCAAGGCTACAGTTGTAGCGAAAGCCGCAGCATAAATTCCGCACGAAATATATTCCGGTTGTATTATTTGTACTTTTTCACAAATTATATCATATTTCGTTATCGTGGGATAACGAAGGCGAATATATTCTTTCTCTTTAGCAGCCAATTTATCATACGTAGTACCACATAGGCTGTCGTACACATGAAGTTTGGTGCCATCAAAATAAATACATCGCCAATGATCTGTACAAGTTCCGCCAATAATTTGTAAGCTTTTATTGCTACGACTAGCTTCAATTAAGTGCGGGTATTGTAAGTATAATACACTTTGTGTTTCAAAGCAAGAAGTCTCTCTTACAATGCGTAAAAATAGGTCTAACGATTCATCATTTAATGTACTATTTATAGACAAAATATTATTCTTCACTAATGAGAGAGAAGTTATTACATCATCTAACATTTTTTTTGGTCTTTTTATGTCATTCTCAGTTAGATCTCGTTTTGAATAAGATTATTTTGAAAAATAAGAAGAATCTATGTGTGTGTGTGTGTGTGTATGTATAATTAAAAATTAATAAAAAAATTAAAAAATCAATTTATTTTATATATATATTTTATTATATTTTATATATATATATATTTCATATATATATTTTATATATACATATGCATGTAATATGCATGACATGTAAAATGTTTGTAACGATTTTATGTTTTTTTATGATATAAAATATATATATAAAATAAATTGATTTTTTAATTTTTTTATTAATTTTTAATTATACATACGCAACACACACACACACACATAGATTCTTTTTATTTTTCAAAATAATCTTTATTTTTGATCTTTTTTTACATATGCATACATATACAAAAAAAATAAAAATAATATGATAGCCGGATTTTGCTGACATTATCTCTCAATATTTGCATCCGTGTGCTCACGTATTAGTGTTTGTACTTTGTACATGGATGCTACTACATATGCGATGTAAGAGAGACAAAGATGGAATGACGCTCTCTCTTGTCAAGCAGTCAGTATGTTACCACGAAAATTTCCCCAGCTTCTTAGATCTAGTGAGAACCGTAATAACAATATTTTAGCCAAAATATCGAATGAATCTTATCCCATTTAGGATATTCTTAATCAGTAAGTTCATCTGTAGAGCGCTAAAGAGCCCGATTTTGCATTTTTGCTCTTAAAAATTTATAATAAATTAAATACGGACTCGCGGCTAACCCAACCTTACCTGTTGCTAGCTGCCCATTCCCCCAAGTTTATTGAAAATTTTTTTTTTACCTTTTTTTCATAAAATAGCTCTTTAGCGCACTACAGATGAGCTTACTGATTAAGAATATCCTAAATTGAATAAGATTCATTCGGTATTTTGGCTAAAATATTGTTATAGCGAATCCGTAATTCCAGGCCGGCCGATAGGCGTCTCCACCGTGTCTCCTGCCGACCCTTAACTGTTGAGTTAATGTAATGTGATAAGCGTGATATCTTCTCGCTCTCAATATTCGCTATACTGTTGCTTGAGGTATACCTATTTCTCTTTCTATTTGTCGAGTACTAATGTGAGGATCAAGATGAATAATCGCTAAAATGGTAATAACACGCGGATCATTTCCGTCGTATTCGTGGTGTCGGCGTGGACGAACAAGAGCTCCATTTTGAGCTCTCTGAACGAGGGTTTGAATTGTGACATTATTGGGGTGTCTCCTATTGGGGTAGCGTTCTGCATAAAGTCTTGCAGCTGCTGCATAATTGTTTTGACTTTGTCCTAAAATCATTATCATATCAACAATTTCGTTGGCACAATAATTAGCCATGTTTCAATTTAAAAAATTTGTTTGAAAAAGGTAAATTGGAAAACAAACTTTTTTTCAATAGAAAATGACAATGCACAACAAAGTAAAATTTTTGTAAAAAAAAACAACGATATACCAGCTATTCTGTACCTAACTGAGATTTACCATCTAAATAAGCGTTATGAGTAGTTCAACCTCAAAAATGGATACCAATATAAAAAAATGGAATGAGAACTAAATCCAGAATTTTAGTAAGACCAATTGTTTCGAAAAATTGGTTTATTCGAAAATCCACATTTATTAAGTGATTTTTTTAACAAAATTGTATTTCCAACATTCTAATATTATTATAAGTTTGAAAAGCAGAACACTCACGCTAATAAAGCACCCCATACAAGGAAAGCATGATTTAGTTTATTAGTAGAATTATTTTTTCGATGTTTTGTAGATCTTGCTTACCTCAAGAAATTCGAAGTTAACCTCGAAATGACCTGAACTTTACACTCAAGATCGACTTTAAGGTTTTTGCATAATCTATCTGCCTTTTCCAACTCTGGGGTCAAAAATGAATTTCCTATTAAAAATTTTAAGCTGACCATGAAATGACCTTAACCTTCGACTTCAAGGTAATTGAGAACTTATCTAAATTTAAAAATTTCTGCTCTCAAAATCTGACGTAAAAAATGGAGTTTACAATTCAAAAAACATAAGTTGACATTCAAATCACCTTCACGAACTTTGTTCTTGGCAGTCAAGGGGTTAAGGGAGATTACTTTGACCCTCATCGTGCAAACACATCTCAAAGTAACATTTTGTGCTCTTTCAGAATTTAAGGTTTAAAATAGGGATCACAATCCGAAAAACAACGACCTTCAAATTACCTTCAAAATGAAGGTCATGGTCACCGATTGATGTCACCCATTGATCCAAACCACGTTTTATTGGGTCATATTGAAAACTTTTAAAAGCTACTAAATGAGTTACCAGCTTTTCTTCACCAAACAAAAATTTGATCTTTAAATGACCGCTAAGTCACTTTGACCGTAACATGGATACACATCTGAACGTAGAATTTTGTGCTCTTTGAGATTCCGAAGTCATAAGTAAAGGGTCCTATCCAAAAAACATTACTTAACCTCCAAATCACCTTGAAGGTTGAAGTCAAGGTCAAAGTCACTGTCATCAGAATATGGCCTCCAAAAAAACAAACAACTTTTGTGGGAAAATTTTTTCTCTGTCATGCTTTGCACTCACCCAAATGCATAACCTGATTCTCTCTGCGAAATGTCTGACTGTTCTAAGTAAGACTGCCCTTGGTATTGTCCTACAAGCAATTCGAATCCGTTCGATCATGTCTTCTCTTGTCGTCGGTTGCCGCTCAAATACGACATTTATTACGTATCTCCACAAATGAGTCCCCTCACGGTAATCAAGCACCCCGAATCGTGAGTAGCAAGGGAACTCACGTAAATCAAGCACCCCAAAGGGATGAAAGCCCCGTCACGTCCACGTCGTTCATTCTGGGTAATGCTAAGCACGGGAAAATGCGTGTCAATCGGTCTGGAGCTGGTTGACCATCAAACAGAATCGGTCCAGATAACGGATAGGAACAACACACACACTCTCTCTCCCTCTCTCTCTCTCTCTCTTTCTTTCTCTCTCTCTCTCACACTCACACTCACACTCACACTCACTCACATTACACTCACACACTCACACACGGAGGTGCAGGGTAGTTTGAAGTCACAAAATACACTGTGAAAGCTTTTGCTTAATTTATAAACTTTGGAACACCGTAACTCAGTGAAAAATGATCCGATTTTAAAAAACAAAAAACCGTTGTTTTTGCCTCACTGCCAGCTACAACTTTCATTTAAAAAAAAATCTAGTCCCATTTAAAAAAATAGCCGCCATGATGAAATCTCTAAAGTGGCGCCATCTACAATTAAATTGATAATGTCATCATCTTTCCCCTTTGAAGCCATAAAACTTTTGTCTGAATCATTTTTTGAAAAAACTTCTCCTTTTCGAGATATTAGCGTTTATAGATTGAAATGACTCACCCTGTATATATACATATACAGGGTGTCCCAGAATATTGGGACTTTTCTCAAAGACAGATAGAACGGACTCAACTGAGTCGAAAGTCCTTTATCATTTTGCAATTTTCGCAATAGGTAACGAGATATTAATAATTAAAAATCGCCGTATTAGCCCGGCCTACCGCCAAATGCAAGCGCGCGGCGAAATGCGGCCGCCCACTGCCCACCGATCGATATCCGCGGTCGGCGCGCGGGGAGTTGTTTACTACAAGCGGCAATGGTTACACACGAGTGGCGCGTAACGCTGGGCCCCCGTTCTGAGATAAGATAGTTCCTCGTCTTTTTTAAATAAAAATAAAATTGTCAAACGGCACAAAAATTGTCTATGTGTGTACGTGTACATGCATGTGCACGTATGCATGTATGCAACGCTCAGAAAAGTATCAATTTTACTGCATAAAAAAGCGATTACTCAATTTACTTTTTTTCTTTTAGTAAGCAACGGTTATCTTTAACAAAGAATAATTTCTTGATGATAATGTTAAAATGTACTCATCACAAATTTTAGAAAAAGTCATTATCATGTACCCGCAAAGAGAATTTATATTTTTTCTTTAAAGAATGTAACATTATAAAATTTTATCGAAGAAAAGTTAAAATAATAAGCAAATCAAATTTTTATTTTAATTTTATATTCTTCTATATGAACTTATAAAATATTTGAAATAAATAATATTTATTTAATTCAAGTAATTTATAGTATGTTATTTGTATGTGTGTATGCAGGCAAAAAAATGTTAAGTAAATATTATTTATTTTAAAATTTTTAAATAAAATAATAAATGAATTTTAAGACTATTATTAAGAAAATATTCTTTGTAAAAATAACCATTACTTATTGTTAGATGAAGAGAACTAAAATTGAGTAATTGGTTTGCTTAATTCTTAGCACTAGAATGGTATTTTTATTATCTTACTTTAATGTTTACGCTTCTTTTAAAAGTATTAATTGCTATCTACTGCAAGGTGGTGTGGAAATGATAGCGCTCTATCATTTTCTTGCCACAGAAAGAAAAAATAATTATTTTTTGGCTCGCGATCTTATATTGCGATTGTTATTCACGTACGCACACGCAGAAAAATATCATTCTAGTGCTAAGAATTAAGCAAACCAATTACTCAATTTTAGTTCTCTTCTTTTAACAATAAGTAATGGTTATTTTTACAAAGAATATTTTCTTAATAATAATTTTAAAATTCACTTATTATTTTATTCAAAAATTTTAAAATAAATAATATTTACTTAACATTTTTTTGCCTGCATACACACACATACAAATAACATACTATAAATTACTTGAATTAAATAAATATTATTTATTTCAAATATTTCATAAGTTCATAGAAGCATATAAAATTAATATAAAAATTTGATTTGTTTATTATTTTAACTTTTCTTCGATAAAATTTTATAATGTTACATTCTTTAAAGAAAAAATATAAATTCTCTTTGCGGGTACATGATAATGACTTTTTCTAAAATTTGTGATGAGTACATTTTAACATTATCATCAAGAAATTATTCTTTGTTAAAGATAACCGTTGCTTACTAAAAGAAAAAAAGTAAATTGAGTAATCGCTTTTTTATGCAGTAAAATTGATACTTTTCTGAGCGTTGCATACATGCATACGTGCACATGCATGTACACGTACACACATAGACAATTTTTGTGCCGTTTGACAATTTTATTTTTATTAAAAAAAGACGAGGAACTATCTTATCTCAGAACGGGGGCCCAGCGTTACGCGCCACTCGTGTGTAACCATTGCCGCTTGTAGTAAACAACTCCCCGCGCGCCGACCGCGGATATCGATCGGTGGGCAGTGGGCGGCCGCATCTCGCCGCGCGCTTGCATTTGGCGGTAGGCCGGGCTAATACGGCGATTTTTAATTATTAATATCTCCTTACCTATTGCGAAAATTGCAAAATGATAAAGGACTTTTCGACTCAGTTGAGTCCGTTCTATCTGTCTTTGAGAAAAGTCCCAAATATTCTGGGACACCCTGTATATACAGGGTGTTTTAAAATTAAGTGCATTAAATTTGTGTAATAAAAGAAGGAATCAATACAAGCATTTTAAGTATAGGAACCATGGGTCGGCGACGCTTCGTTACGGCGTTATGGGCGTTTAAACTAAATCGTCATAACGTCTGCGATGCAATTATTTTATTCTGTTAATTTGACATGTTTACAGTAAATGTTCAAAGTTACGACCGCCAATGTTACGGCAAAAGTCATAGCAACGGAGCAATGACTGTCGCGTTCTTTGGAATATTTCAGGCATGTGTCGGATGGTTTCAGATGCCTCAACGATGCGAGCGACCAGATCCTCCTCAGATTCGACTTGTTCAGAATAAATCGTACTTTTCATTGCACCCCAGAAGAAGAAATCGAGAGGCGTTAAATCTGGTGATTTTGCAGGCCACGTAACAGGTTCACCCCGCCCAATCCATCTGTCGCCGAAAGTATCTGTCAGGTGATTGCGTACTTCAGCCGTAAAGTGCGGTGGAGCACCGTTGTGCTAAAACCACATGACCCTTCTAATTGCGAGCGGTACGTCTTCCATAAGTTCCGGCAGGACTTGCTGCAGGAATACCAGAATTGCGCCCATTAAGCCTGAAAGGCATAAGGTAGGGCCCGATTAAGAAATCATTAAGTATTCCCGCCCACACATTCACCGTAAAACGTTCTTGGTGACTACAGCTTGGCTGAGAAAACACGAGGAAAGTGAAAGAAAGAACTTGCAAGCACCTTGAGAAGTAAACAAACGAGAGGCAAACAAACTACAACGCGGGCGTAGTACTTGTGACGATTTACTTTATACGCTTATAACGCCGTAACGAAGTGTCGCCGACCCATGGTTCCTATACTTAAAATGCTTGTATTGATTTCTTCTTTCATTACACAAATTTAATGCACTTAATTTTAAAACACCCTGTATAGTGCCAATAAATAAATATATAGCGCGCGTCTGGTTGTACATACATCATGTGTTATTTCTATTTCAAATGTAACCCTTGTTGGTTATGCATGCGTTTCCGCGCGTTATAACGCACGTCAAACGCGTCTCCATACATTATCCCAATCAAATATGTGCTTTTTTCAATCGCGCGCGTTTGACGCGCAACGATAAATTAGAAAGAGAGAGAAACTTATAACAGTGAGAGGAAGTGAGACAGATTATCGGTGCTCTGATTGGTTACATACCTCGCACGCGCATGTGCAGTTTATTTTCATCCACGCTAACATCAAAAGTGCCGACAGAGTTGCGCTACGCCGCTACTGTATATACTGTGCTATTGGATCGCCCCGTGTTCAAGCGGAATAGCGCTTGAGTGCCATTAATTAGAAGAAGAAGAGGAAGATCATCATGCACCTACAGCCTACACCACTACAGTACTACACTCGTTGTTTATAGACAGTATAGTCTTTATCTTTATACGAAGCGTACGGTTGTACGAAGCCACGGACGGCACGGATACGAGGAACACCACGGGTGATTCGGTGCTGCATGCGGGACATATGCTTTTATGGGTCGGAAACGATCGTCGGGGATCCGATAATCGCACGAAAGATTGGATTGTATCGCTTCATCGAGGATAGGTAATTATGATGTCGCGCAATTACGTTATCGCGATACGCTATCGCAGACCGAAACAGGGCGGGGATCACGGCGGGGATGTCGCTCGGGATGTGCGTCAAATTTCGCAATCGGCATTTGCATGTTGATTGACGTATGTTGACGTAATTCAGACAACGGCCTTCGACGCAAGACGCATCGTTTCAATTGTTTGTTTCGTCGCGTGTATAGATACACGACAGTATGATTCGTATTTGTTCGAGTTACGCGTCCTCTACCGTTTCGTTTTTCTCTTTTGCACGAAGTTTTGCGACCAAAAGCTGCAGCTGATCTCGAGCAGCCATCGACGGACCTCCTCATCGTTTCTCCTTATTTTTCGTTGTCCTTGCGATGACTTTTATTTTTAGCATCACGCGTCACGTCTGACATGAGATGTAACGATAGACAAAATCACTTCATTATCTATTATAATATGGTCTTTCATTTTCATGTAAATTGAATTATATAAATTAAAATACAAACATCCTCACTTGATTTAGATTTACATGTACTATTTTAATACATTATTGCACAGCAAAGTCTTGGTACTGCAAAGTTAATAAAATATGAAGATCCTTGAATGTTGCATCATATCAAATTTCTGATATTGACAGATAGAAGAACATCATGCATAAGAATGGGCCGCCGCCACCTTATGAACCACCACCTTATGCACCACCTGCTTACTCCCAAAATGTGGGAGGCGTTCCTCCAGCTAGTCCGTTTACACCTGCGCAAACTTGTACGTTGAAGATATTGAGTTTATATTAATTAACATAGATAAGATCCTATCCTTCACCAGTGAGCAATAAAATGAACAAAATCCTTTACTTCGACCAAACTGGCAGTCTTTATTTAATCAGCACAACGCGTTTCAATCGAGATTCCGGTCCTTATCAAGTGCATACATTACATTTAAACGCTTGCAAAACACTTCATTATACAACAATGTGGCAGCAATGAGTCTAAGAACTGAAATATAATAAAATATAATAAAAAGAAGAAGTATAATAAAAACGGAAAAGAGAAAACCACTTACATGTTTTGTGTGTCGAATGGTAATAAACAATTGAAAAGTCATATTAGCAGATGTGATATTCGGTGGTGCGTTCACATCAGATGACAACGGACGACTGAATGAAAACAAAAACAGAGGTAAACCGAAAGTGGTCACATTAAGTTTATTATTTTGTCATATATCACCGGAAGGCTGTCAGTGTCCTTTTGTAAATTAATAGTATTATTTTCTTTTTTAATAAATACCATTTCGGCGATCTCTCTTTTTAAAATGCTTTTCACTGTGTAGAACTTTGTGACTAGACCAATTAAATTCATGGTTGCAAGAGATCTTGTGCTTGCTAACAAAAGGGTTTGACGTAGTCTATACTGTTCCTAAAAAACTCGACCGCATTATTAAAAGAGGAAAGGATAGGCTAGATAACGTTAAACGTATGGAGCTTGTATATAGAATTGATTGCTTTAATTGCGATGCACATTACATCGGACAGACTAAAAGAAATTTGGTGACTAGAATCAAAGAGCATTGTGCTGATATTTAATGAGCATCCCAGCAAGCATTCTGTTGTTAGCAAGCACAAGATCTCTTGCAACCATGAATTTAATTGGTCTAGTCCAAAATTTCTACACAGTGAAAAGCATTTTAAAAAGAGAGAGATCGCCGAAATGGTATTTATTAAAAAAGATAATAATACTATTAATTTACAGAAGGACACTGACAACCTTCCGATGATATATGACAAAATAATAAACTTAATGTGACCATTTTTGGTTTACCTCTGTTTTTGTTTTTCACTCAGTCGTCCGTTGTTATCTGATGTGAACGCACCACCGAATATCACATCTGCTAATATGACTTTTTAATTGTTTATTACCATTCGACACACAAAACATGTAAGCGGTTTTCTCTTTTCCTTTTTCATTATACTTCTTCTTTTTATTATATTTTATTATATTCCTTCTCTTTATTATATTTTAGTTCTTAGACTCATTGCTGCCACATTGTTGTATAATGAAGTGTTTTGCAAGCGTTTAAATGTAATGTACACACTTGATAAAGACCGGAATCTCGGTTGAAACGCGTTAAATAAAAACTGCCAGTTTGGGCGGAGTAAAGGATTTTGTTCATTTAATTAACATAATTTTGAAAATATACATGTTACCAATTGTATTCTCTGTTGCTCTGTTTTGCAGATGCAAATGGACCTACTATAGTCACGACTATTGTTCCGCTTGGGCCACAGTCGACTCATACAATCTGTCCACACTGCCATGCTGAAATAGATACAACAACAAAAACTGAACCTGGCATGATCGCTTATATCTCAGGTGTCATTATAGCATTGCTTGGGTAATTATGAGTAATATTTGGAGTTATATTACGTTATATTTGTACAGATATTGTAATGCACAATTGTTTTTTTCTATATTAGATGTTGGTTTGGTTGCTGCTTGATTCCATGTTGCATCGACGAATGCATGGACGTTCATCATACCTGTCCAAACTGTAAGGCTTATCTGGGACGTCATAGAAGATAAGTGGATTGTATTAGCATCCACGCGTTGCATTTGAATGTTGAAATATCTTTACGATGCTACCAATAATGCCAATGGGTATACTAAATTTGATTTTGACATTGATATTTTGACAGACAGTTTTTTAGTCAGAGAGTGATGATCTATGAAAGATGTATATAACTCCAATTAGATCAATCTAGTTAAATCTTTATAACGAAGGATGCACAGTATCTAAGTAATTATACTGTTGTTTTATGTAATTTTTTAACGTCTACAAGATAACATCACTATACGCAATTCGTTATAAAGCACGGTTTTTATAAAAATGTTTTTCATGTTTTTGCATGAACCTGATGGAATTATTATGTACAAGATTTTTAGTAACAGAAAGCGTGTCCAAAAAATATTTGTGTATAACTCGTGATAAAGAGAGACTTATACTTCCATATCAATTTGTGATTCCAATATTAATAGATCTATGGCTTTTACTCATTTCCATTATTAATATAAATATGTACTGTAGACTCTGCAGCATTGATTTTTGAAGATTAATTAATTATGAATCATGATTTATACCGGTTTTTTGCTCAGATGTCATTGTTTGAAACAGAACGTTTGGATTGACCATAAAATTGATAGGCAGCAATATGCGCAGCTCTCTTTACTCGTTGAGCCGTCCAACTCTATAAAATAATTAATGATATCACATACGCATCGATAAATTTTTTCTGTAAATTTAAAGTGAATCACGACACAGTGAAGATCGCGATATTTTAGCGTAATTTATGCTAAAATATTTAGCTTATTGTTAATAATTAGAGCTTGATTTGAAAAGTCCTGATAAATCTATCTTGTATACTTTTATCATGAAAAGAATATATGGATCATCAAAAATCCAAGAAGATTGACGTCGATAACTTATGTTTTTATATCATTGAATGGATGACAGCTGATATATCATGTTGCTAGAGAGCTTTAGAAA
The DNA here is from genome assembly GCA_030770355.1 of Harpagoxenus sublaevis. Taxonomy (NCBI): domain Eukaryota; kingdom Metazoa; phylum Arthropoda; class Insecta; order Hymenoptera; family Formicidae; genus Harpagoxenus; species Harpagoxenus sublaevis. Next base: position 73,044 of record JASTWR010000302.1, read on the forward strand.
TCTTACACTTGTTTAAAAAGGAAAGATATATATATATATATGTACACACATGAAATATTTAATTTTGCATATCTTATAAAAGCGATTGCAAACATTACTTTGATCAAATATCTTAATGCGTGCAAGAAATGAATTTGAAATGCTGTTTGACAAAATAAACTCGATATTATAGCTTGCGTTAATATAGCTTTATAGGATAATGTAATGTTGAATAACGTTTAAGGATGTTCGGGCGGTACAGGTATATTTTCCCTGTCAAAAGTTAAATTGCTTATGTATAATCAATTTCTAAAGTTCACTTTTTGAATTTGACAACATTGCGTGGCATTTTCAATAGTGCGCGTGTATCTCATAGTCTCCTCATCTGTAATTGAGCGTATTTAAGTACATATTGAGCGTATGTAAGTATGTATTGAGCGTACTTTTCGGCTAACCTAACAAAACCGAGAAATTTTTTGGAAACATTATTAAGGCTCCTGGATACTGAGCCGAGAACTCCGCGTTGACGGTGGCGACACAGTTGTCAGCGGTAGCCGCGGTAGGAATGAGAACTTTGTCGCGCGACTCTTACAGAGTATCGCATGATAAGTGGTGCGATTCCGAGCTGAGCACATCCCCCTCCACTTATGCACACAGAGATGCTCTGTCTTCGTGTGACGACTGACGACGCGCGCTCGGCTAAGTTCGGCGCGCCATGCGAGCGAGCGAGAGAGAGAATGTCATTCCCTCCTTCTCGCTCTGAATCTGATGCGTCGAGGCTGCTAGATTGCTTTCTCGGCGTGGCCCGGCGATCTGAAAAAGAGGGTACACGTCGAAAAGCGCAAATGTGCACGATACTTTAATAGTCTGCAAGGGGAGAACCTCTGAGTATATAGATAACATATTAATTGATATTAAGCATTCGTTGCAAAGTTATGAACAAAAAAGGATTTCAGCGTTCCATATATACCCGTGCGGTAACGTCCAACCTCGAAATGGTGTGTGGCAGCGCGGAAGGGCGTCTGACTGCTAATATGCTGGCCCGGGTTCGTTACCCGGTGCTTCCTTTTATTTTTTTTTGCTTTTTTTTTGGTTACAATATATATAATAATTATGTAATTATTTCGAGAACGAAAGAGCATGTAAAAAATAATTAAATTTGGAAGGGTGTGTGTAATCGAATGATATGAATGTAATGATTTTGTACATAACGTTAAGAGTTTAAAAAGGGAGGTGAGGAGAAAAATAATAATTAGTAACTAATTTTCCCTTACACAAATATATTTAGTCATACGGTGTGATTAGTGGAGAATAGTATTATCTTACACCTTATAACAAATAAATGTTACTTTCAACTTTCACAATTAATTAAACAAATTATTGACGGGTCATTTTGATTCTCTTTCTCATCCTCTTTGAAATCGTCTTGTGCCCAAAACGCGTGCGTTTCTGTATTATGTCGTGTTCGAATGTTATATAAAAAAATCAAACAATTTTGACTATAAATTAAATTATTTTTTACATGCTCCTTTGTTCTGAAAATAATTAAATAATTATTTATAATAAAAAAACAAAAAAAAATAAAAGGAAGCACCAGGGAACGAACCCGGGCCAGCGTCTTAACAGGCAGACGCCCTACCACGCTGCCACGCACCATTTCGAGATTGAGTGTTACCGCACGGGTATATATGGAACGCTGAAATCCTATTTTGTTAATAACTTTGCAACGAATGCTTAGTATCAACTAATATCATATCTATATACTCAGAGGTTCTCCCCTTGCAGACTATTAAAGTATCGTGCACATTTGCGCTTTTCGACGTGTATTCTCTTTTTCAGATCGCCGGGGCACGCCGAGAAAGCAATCTAGCAGCCTCGACGCATCAGAGTCAGAGCGAGAAAAAGGGAATGATATTCTCTCTCTCGCTCGCTCGCACGGCGCGCCGCTTAGCCGAGCGCGCATCGTCACGGAGACAGAGCATCTCTGTGTGCGTACGCTGCTGACCAGCTGACATGTTACCGACATGTCAAGAATTGTGCAGCGCCTCACGCCTGCAAACCAATGAACTATAAGGCGTGGATTGGCGTGCAAAGTGACATGTTGACAAGCCTATTTTGTCGTCCGTGCCATTTCCTTATTATTCGCTCTGTACTTGTGCTCTAACGTTTGACGTATTCGTGAAAGTCGTAAAATTTACCGAAAAGTAAGATTAGCTTGCGGAAGGAACGTTTTCACCTCCTTTCGATAGTCGTAAAACGGCTGTTTTCCCGTATGTTTAGGCTTCGTTTTATGGCTGTGTGTTTATTGTCGAGAGAAAAGGAGAGTTTTCGGTAAATTTTGGAAGTGTTCAGAAACGATCTAGAGTGATGTTTTATTGAAATCTTTTTATTTGCAAATGGCACGGACGACAAAATTGGGTGTTTTCCTCGCCTCGATAGTAGGAATTCAATATGGCCGCGGTGACTACCCAGGAGCCTTAAATAAAGAAAAACGAGTCTCCTAATGAAGCTAAAAATTGGTGTGGATAATTATATAGTCTTACTCGTTCTGCTTGCAAAATTCTATATTTTTTTCATTATTTTTTACTGAGATAATAATTTTTCCTTAATTGCCCTTAGACTACGAGTGATTTTATTATTTAATTTCTCAACAAACTTCCTAAATTTTGACAGCCTCAACAGCCTGAAATTTTGACAGAATTTTTTTTTATAATGAAATCTACAGAATTAATTTGCATTCAAAGAGTTTTCATCATTTTAGTTGTAATGCCTGAACGTCCTTAACAAGTGATATCGAGCGATCGAGAATTTGCTTATTTTTGCGCGTGTGTGCCTCAAATTAAACAATACTTTAAACCTCCTGTGCTCTTATTACAAGATAATTTCTATTTTATAATGCATATAAAAGAATGTGAATAAGGGATTATTAACTTGTACGTCCACATACTTGATATATCTCTTTGTAGATTTTATCTCTGATACATGTAAGATATTTGCAATATATTTATAAAAGAAAGGAAAAATTAAAAATTTGATAATGTGCAATCTTAAAATTTTTTGAAGTAAATTTGAACAATAAATGAATATCAACTTGTGCTCACATCTTATTTGACATATATTTTTGTACGTTCTGTCTTTGATATGTGTAATATTTGCGATAATATGTTTAAAAGGAAAAATGATAACTTGATAACATTGTGTAATTAAAATTTTTTAATATGTGCAATAATAAAAACAATTATTTTATTCTGGAATATCCGTTTTATTTAACTTTGTTGTAATAATACCTTGTTGTAATAACATAATTCAAATTATTCAAAATAATATAATTCACGCAAATATACAGATGTTTATTCCAAGCAAAAATTAAAATTGATCAACGGAAATAAATATTTATTGCTGCAGTATTTCTCGATAAATTTGGTTAAAATGTGATTGTGGTGATTTAAAAAAATTGAGTACCTAAATGATTTCACGCGTGCCATGTGATGTTGAGAGATTGTGAGATAAATCAAGATAAATCTTAAAAGGGTGGCGTCCCATGGCATAGATTTTTCGCGTAAGGGCCAGCGTACGTACATTGCCGTAGCGTCTTACGCCACCTTACGTGAGAATCGCCTTACGCGACACGTAAGCAAAACGTACGGCAACGCACATAGAAAAACGTAACGTAACATACCATACGTTACATGCGTTACGTTACGTTTTTCTATGTGCGTTGCCGTACGTTTGGCTTATGTGTCGCGTAAAGGCCTCCACACACACTTTTCCGTAACAGTAAGGTTTCGACCAATCGCGTTGCTCGATTCGGCCGGTTACGGTAACGGACGGCCGAATTGACCAACGCGATTGGTCGAAACCTTACTGTTATTGTTACGGAAATGTGTGTGTGTGGAGGCCTTAAGACGATTCTTACGTAAGGTGCCCTAATCAGGGCCAGCGTACGTACATTGCCGTAGCGTCTTACGCCACCTTACGTGAGAATCGCCTACTCGACACGTAAGCCAAACGTATGGCAACGCACATACAAAAACGTAACGTAACGCATGTAACGTATGGTATGTTACGTTACGTTTTTCTATGTGCGTTGCCGTACGTTTGGCTTATTGTTAGAGTAGAGAGCCTCTAGGAGAGAGAGGCGACCATAGACTTATATGTATAGATAGACCGGCCCCTGCCGTAAAGCCTTGTGTCCACGATCCGAGAACTTGGTCCGAGATCTCGGACGGAGAAAGAATCAACCAATCGCATTTAAACAATTCGGCCAATTGACCAATGCGATTGGTTAATTCTTTCTCTGTCCGAGATCTCGGACCAAGTTCTTGGATCGTGGACACATTGCTTAAAGCAGAGAGAAGGATGAAAGCGGTCATGGGCGCATTTTAGCTGTCACCTTATTCCGTGGCGCCTCTATGTCCATAAAATGTGGACATTGAACTACGTATCCAATGTCCACGAATCCCGTAGGTAATGTCCACGATTTTGTGGACCTCTTCCGTGCTATGTCCACAATTTTGTGGTTCTCTTCCGTGCTATGTCCATGATACCGAAAATCAATAAGGTGAATGAGTTAGACAAGGACCGACAAACAATCGCTTCGTTCTTGTCTCACGTATCACGTTACGGTGGGCACGAAGCGAGCTAGCAGCGGCGAAGCCAAATTTTCCTGTTATCCGTCTCGCTTCTCTTACGCGCTGCGTTTCGTTCAATTTCAAAAATTAATATCTCTGGTAATATCTGTCGTAGAGAAATCTTTAAAAAAGCATTTTAAAGCTGAGGAGACAATCTTTTCGAAAAAAGGTTAAGTTGCAAGAAATTGCAAATTTCAATTGTTATAAGCAATTGAAATGTTTAATTATTTTTTTCACTTAAAAGTACTTTTTTTTTTAATTTTTAAAATACTGCTATCTTATTTTCTACTTTATTCTGAAAGTACACATATTTTTTATTTTATGAATAAACGATGGATTCTATTTTTTATATAATTTTAATGACTGAGATGCCGTGCCGTTCTCGCGTCCCTGGCTTGACCAAGTGGCACAGCACATTGATTTCTTCGGAAATCTCTTGTAGGAAGAAATGTATGTATAGTATAAATGACATAATATATAATGTTAAATATATAATCAAAATTATACAAATCATATTTTTGTTATAAATATCACATTTTAATCATTATTGTGTAGTATATTCTGGTAAAGTAAATTGTTACTGTAGGTACTGTATAATTTGACCATTAATTTTCCTTTCTGTTTTGAAATTGCCGAGATTTTACGTAATGAATGTTATGCTAAAATTTTTCTTATTGAGAAATTTATAAAGTTATGAAGAACAGTGTAAATTGCAATTTTGTTGAACTGCAGAAGATTAAAAAGTAATAGCGTGGTTATTTACAGACAAGGTAGTTGTATCGCGACAGTATCCAAAATTTTATACTCTAAATTGACGTGAAAACATCCGACTATTGACGGTTACAGACTGAAAACTCTTGGATAATTCTGTCCCTCACACGCAGAACAAAAGGCTATTCTGTTATTTTTCTCCTCTAGTCGCTTCTTTACGTCGAATAATCGTGAAAATTGAGGTCTATTTGTTATTGTATTTCTAAATCTAAATGGTCAATAATTTCGGTTTTTTCTAACTAGTATTTCTAATGTGTTTTTCCGCTATAATATATCCGTTTTTTATCACTTTCTTAAATTGTCTCTAATTATTACAATCCAAAATACGAGATTTCTGTGTATGCTTTGTGCATGCAATACATGGAAAAAATGCAATTTTTGAGTGTGATTATCTCGCGTTCGGGATGGTCAATCACTTTTAAGTTGTACAGATGTGAGATACCACATTTATTAACGTATATAGTGAAAATTTCACATTTTTCTTACAATTTGCGTTTCACGCTACATATACTACCTTAAAGCCTTGTGTCCACGATGCTAGAATTGTGTCCGAGTTTCTGTTTAAGCCAATGAAACTTCTACTTTTCTGTAAGAGCTACAAGTTGATTGGCTTAAACCGAAACTCGGACACAGTTCTAGCATCGTGGACACAAGGCTTAAGAACCGAGAGACTTGCCGTAGAGCGCCAAAAGTCTGGGCCTATAGGAATTTCTTGATAAGAAAAATTAGAGCACAATATCCATTACGGAAAATTCCGGCAATTTACAACGGAAAAGAAAATTAACGGTCAAATTATACAGTACAGTAACCAAATTTACTTTAGCAGAAATAATGCAAAATTTTTAAAATGTAATAAACAAAATTGTGATTTGTATATAATTTTAATTAAATTTAATTACCCAGATAACAATTCGTGCGGGCTCATGTTACCTTCACGGCGTGATTATCACACCGTGCATGCACGAACGCATCATGCTGGCTTCACGAAGTGATTTTGGCATACGTGCGCGCATAGAAGGTCGCACTATGCCATCACGTGTGATTACACGTGTGATGGCACAGTGATTACGCACACATGATGGCATAGTGATTACGCACACGTGATAGCATAGTGATTACGCACACGTGATAGCATAGTGAACACACACGTGATGGCATAGTGCGATCTTTTACGATTAATATATAATTGATGATGAATTCAGAATTATAATATTGATCGTAAAAGATCGCACTACATATAAACAAAAACGTTACAAATACGTATAAATTCGGGTACGATTTATTGTATCAGAATTGTATGCAAATTTGTACATATATGTATATATATTATATATATATGACTTATTATATATATTATAATATTTATATATATATTATAATATTTATCTATCCAAGTTTCATGATCTCCACGATCCATGCGCATCTCACGCCTAGCGACCCCGCGGGGCCGCGTGCGTTTGTTGTTCGCACGCCTACGTGACTCGCTCGTGGCGACTGGCGTGTACGTGCCGGCAGCAGCGGCTGTTGTCATTTGTCGTCTTTCGTGATCCGACGAACGTCCTCGCGGTAACATTTC